>JAXCHL010000039.1:0-262500 GCA_034195605.1 Santalum album
GAGACCTTTTGTAACCGCAGCTGTGACACAAGCTAATCAAAGCCTTTTGGAAGCTCTCTTTTTTTTAATGTGGTAGAGCTAAGAGCCCAAATTGAATTTTGTCCATTTAGTTTGTCAGAAAACCTTTTCAGGGGGGGCCTAGCATGAGCAGTTTATTTATTCACAGCTCAGCAGGCTTGATACTGCTGTAATAAGTAATCCTTTATCACTACAAACAATGTGTCAGCGTAAATAAAATTTGGGAAAGGTTGGTTGACATGTTTTTAATTTCAGGTGGTTAACGATTACAAAGATTTGGCGTTTTCAGACTATGCAAGGGTTGGAAGAGCATTAACCTTGTATGAGATCGGTGACAGAGAAGAAGCAATTGCGGAGATGGAAGATGTTTCAATTTCTTTGAAGGGATACCCAGGTAATTCCTAGACCTCATTTTCAGTTCATGAAAGATGATGGCATTTATTGGTCTGACGCATACCTATCATAACACATGTTTCATCTGTTTGCAGAAGTACATGCAGCTTTGGCTGCAGCCCTGTACGCGGATAAGCATGCACCACTGCTCGCTGAAAACCAGTTCACCATTGCAACTGTACTCGACCCTCAGTACACTGATCTCAAATACGTAAGAGACACCAAGCATTGGCCTCCAAGTCTAGTTAGTTCTTTGCAGCACTTCATTACACTTTCATAGGTTGCTGAAATGCATTACATATATCTTGTAATCACCCAAAAACATATATGCCTTTGTTCATTTTCTCTATCTCGTGCAACATGACAATTTCTTTGTTGTCATTTACTACAAATCTTAGTTTGTTATTGTAATTAAATTTATTATTAGAATCCATTTATATTTGTTAAGGTTTTGTACTTTCTTTACCATTGTTCTTTGTGTTTGATGAGTTTGATCTATTGATGCTGCAATGTTAGTTTGCAAAAATATGTGATGTTTTGTTATTATCTTATTTTTTTTTCCCTTTCAATATTCAACAAGATTTCTTTGTCTGCTCTTTGCATAAAATAGGTGTCAGTGCTGAGTTTTAGTCGTGAGCATATTAGGCAGGTGACACGAGGCTAGGGATAATTCTGAACCCAGTTTTGTGTACTGAACATAGTTGAGCCTAATCAAATAAACTATTAGGAATATTTCCTCTTCTGTAAAAGTCCCGTCAATGCACAAAATAGGTTAATATAGTATCTTTTTCTTTCCCCTATCCTTGGTCAGATTAGGATAAAGAAAACAAAATCTGTTTGATTCCATTGGCTATATAGAAAGTTAGACCCAATGGATTGGAAATTGTCCAAGGCCAGCTATATAATGTTCTATTAACCTCTGAATTACCATTTGAGAAACTCGAATAAACCAGCCTCATAAAGTGAACAATTTATTGACAAATATGAATCAGCACAAGTGGGAAAGGTTGTGCAGCAACTGGCCGAAAGCAGAGACCATTTCATTGTTTTCTTCAAATGACTTCTACTCTTTGAAAAGCAGGCAGAATTGGTCTCTATAGTCATATGTCACAAGGTGTTTTGTGGGTCCTCCAAAAGGAGAGGTTCTTTTAGAAAATTGGGCGTGCCAGAATTGCTGACTAAAATGATGTCTATGAAACATTATCTCAACAATTGCAACCTACTTTTGTTCTCTCTCTCTCCCACCTGTGGGTATAATGGGGGGAAAATGGGCAAATTATTCAAAGCAATCAATGGTAAATTCCTCTGCCAAGAATCCCCCACCCTCTCAAAAGGCTTAAAAAAGTAAAAGTAAAGGATGTGCACAAATGTGGAAGGTATTCTTGCTGGGCTCTCCCCCCCTCCTTCCCCCAACGGCCAAAAGCACAAACACTTATGTGATGCCCACAGCTTTATGGAGAGCAAAAACATCACTTGGAGCCTCTTTGAAAATGGAGGGTCGGCCTTCTTCTGCTACACTTTATGCAGCATTCATTCCATCGTGCTAGAACATACCAAGGCTCGAACAGAATAGAAAATAGAATAAAGCATTACAGAAGTTAGTGGAAATAGGCATAAAACCCCCGCTGGTCTGTTAAGGACATTCTATTACAATTTATATTCCCTTTAAAAGTCTTGAAGTTCTGACCATCTGTCAGAGAAAGAATGGATGGATCTTGTAGGATTTCCAATCAATTCTTTGATTTCTTTCGAAAGCTGATGAATAATCTAGAAAGGCATTGAGGAATATCTAGAAAGGCATTTTAGTTCCGGTGCACAAAATCTTGTAGCACTTACCTCCCTATCCAATTAATACTTTTTCCATCAACACTGCTTGAATTTACACTTTTTACTTCTCCAGAAGTATGGACTTTCTTCATTTGAACTGAACCATTGTTTGAAAATTAAGTTGCCAATTCGTTCTGTTATTAAGGCTCGAAGGGTAACAACTATAGTTTCACACTTGCTAAATTGAGTTATGTTGCAGACAAGAAACATGAAAGAAAATTAGAACTTCTATATCCAAGAGAGGAATTCTACACATTTTTTTTTAAAAATTGTAAATTTATTTTCTACACATGCTTTTCTTCCTTAGCCCACAGGGATCGCAGCAGTTTCAGCAATGCTCTTGCCTTGGCCTTGGTTCTTCCACAGCACTGACTCTGAAGCAGGAGCAGTAACTGCGTCAAAATCCCCGCGTAAACTGCCTCTTCTCTAGCCTTTTCCGACTCGTAACACATGATCATGAGCGAATTAATGGCACTTTCGCTGCCTTTGTGATCGGACACTCTGAAAACCATCTTCACAAGAACTTTCAGACCATTTGGGCTGTTAAGTACAGCCTGTTTTGCAGCCCTCAGGTGCAGAAGCATCTCAATTGCTCCCACTGCCAATGGGGATGAGTTCTTTTCACAACCTTGAGAATTTGAAATGTAGGTTATTAGACCGTCTACAGCCCCTTCTCTAACCAAGTTTTTGCGGCTCGACTCGGAGGAGCACATTGCGAGTATGGTTTTAATTCCAGCCTCTGAGGCCTCAGAATTTTGTTGTAGGAGAAGAATTATTCCTTGCAAGAGCTTTTGCGTACTGGCTAGAATGGCACAGAGCTCCTCTGTCTCCAAAGATGATGACACTGCTTCAATGATACGGCACAAACTGATTTTCACCGTCGTTGTTCCCTTCTCAAACAAGGCCAGAAAGGATTGAATCCGGGCCTCCTCTTTCAGCATATTTAAACAGCCCATTTCTCCACAAGGCATCAGTTTCACGACACAAGAAAGTGCTGCTTCTGCCAACTTCATATTGCTTTGACATTCCCCATTTTCCCCTACTTCCCCAAACAGCAAATCGAGGAGTACTCGGAAGAACCCCAGTTGGGCCAAACAAGAGCTTCTCGATGGAAATTCTTCGGCTATGACCCGGATTTTTTCTAGTGTAAGGAGCTTGGATTCCAATGAGAATTCATGAGATTCAAGGTTTTGCTTGAGTGCAGCTAGGGGGAAATCGAGGTCGACCTTTGGGTTTCCGGTATCAAAATGGGGGCTGGTTTTACTGATTCGAAGCCAGTGTTGGATGAGATGGCGAAGAGTGTGATTGGGGACTAAAACTGGGTCGTGGAGTTTCTGCATTGTGACAGGGCATGTGAGGTTACCCGCTGCGAGCCATTTTTCGATACTGCATCGGTCGTAGGTGTGGCCGGTGCATAAAGTAACTGGATCTGTGAACAAATCCAGGCTGATTGGGCATCTGAACAGGTGGGGAATGGGAATTTGAGCTTCTTTCATGGAAGAAATGAACCAAATGGAGTGTACTAGTTGATGGGGTTGATTATGCCCTTGGCCTAAGAAATGGGCGTCAGAGAAGTGCCATAAACCATGTGTATGCAATGAGGGATTGGAGAATCTAAGGATTTTTATAGCTCAAATGTGGGTACTGGAAGAAGAAAAGCCTTTGGAAAGGGCCTAAAGCAGCAGCAGAAGAAAAACCACAGAAAAAAAAAAGTGGCTCAGATTAAAATTCTATATATATATATTTTTTAAAAAAAGGGAAGTCGAAGTGGAAGTTGATATCAATGGAAGGTAAGAGAGAGAGATGGTGACAGGGAATAATTAAACAAGGAAAAGAGGTGGGGGAAAAGATGGGAAGAAAGCTCAGGCCTCAACAGCAGCACAGAGAGAGAGAGAGAGAGAGGTGCAATCTGAGTTGGGAGGAATCAGAGAGAGGGAGCAAACATACAAACACAAGAACCCCAGAGGGCCAAACAAGGCCTTATCTTGCTGGGGGTGAAAGCGTAGGGGGGGTGGGGGGATATATTGAAATAATTGCAGAAATGGACAATCCCATTCCCCACCAACAGCTTTCCATATTTTTATAAATCTCAGTCAAACTGACCCACCTGTATATAGATCATTGTTATAGGCATTAGAGTTTGAACCCCACCCAACATTTGTCGGAAATTCCATAATAATAATAATAAATAATAATAATAATAATAATAAATTATTAAGGACCATAGATACGGATTTAGTTTCACTCTTTCCCTACTCGAGTCTAGGGTGCACACCGAACCATTCTTGACTTCCCACATGGTACATATATATATATATATAATCGATAATTATATGATTATTTTTTAGGGTATAGATAACATTTGATGAGCTAAGATTATTATTATTATTTTCTTTTCTCTAATTTCCAACTTGTAACAAGGGAAGGGTGACAAACTATTTTATCATATCTCTAGTCAAATAAAGATAAATGAGCGTTGATGCTCATTTCCTCACAAATTCTTAAATCTCTCGTAACATTTGAAGGACGACATACATTTTTTTTTTGTTCTTGTCATAATTATTGTGAAGCCCATAAAATCTTGTGAGAGGTTAAAGAATTTATTAGAAAACTTATGGGAGATAAAGCAGCATTTTCTAAGATAAATATCCCTCTTGTAAGTCTTTGCACTAATCAGGTGAAAATAAAGGAAAATTATATATACATAATCAATCTCATTATATCATCCAACTAAGTTGATGAATATGGGTCAAAGATCAAACCTTTGGAAGTAAGAAGACCCGAAGAAAAAAAGAGAGAAAAAAAGTAAAGGAAGATTTAAAAAGGTAAAATAAAAACATAATTTTGAATTTATGTAATTTGCTATGAATTTAGCCTTAAAATAATAAAATTTTATTAAAACCTGTAAATAAATAAAAATCCTTTTTAGTAAAATTATGTCCTTTTATCGTACCCTCTTTCCTCCTTATATAAACTATATAATTAAGATGAATATGCGCCAAACAGAGACAATCACTGGAATGTTAGTTTTCTTGCATTAAATGATTTAAACTGAGACAAAGGGACCCCAAAGTCTATTGGCTCCATGATTCCCCTTCACCGGGGCCCCCACAAGGCATGTTGCGCTCCCGCAAGCTGCCAAATTAGGGGCCAATGGCATTCATTAATCAATAAAATAATAATATTTTAATTTTTTTAAAAAGGAGATAGTTGAAAAAAATTTAGGTAATCATTGAATTACCCAATCACTTTTGCACCTTCGTTGCCAATGCCGCGCAATAGAGTCATTCTGTCATTATGCCATTTTGGTGCCCCCAATATTATTATTATTACTATTTTTTTTTTTGCCCTTTGTTCTTGTCTAAAATGAAAAAGTTTTGTATATAATACAAGATTTGCACACATTAAAAAAGAGATGGCCATTACTTCTGGTTCAACACATATAAATCTCAATTTTGAAATTCACTTAATTTTCAGAAATCATCAACGACTCAATAAAGATTCGGCTGATTCTTATGGAATCTTCTTTTAATTATTTGTTCTCATCCAAGATTGGTCGTCAAAATAGTCGGAACCACTTTTCCTTTTTCATGTTTGTTAAATTTGAGTTTTAAATTTTCTAATGGTACAATATCTTTTTTATGAGAAACCTCGTTAAGGTCGCTTTTCATTTCCTCGGGGAAGGAAATCAGCATTTTAATCCAATAGACTTACTTTTGAACTCTCATTGACCAAGTCAATGGAAAATAGCCACATTTCCGAGCCTGCAGCTCATTCCCCCAAGGGAATATCTTTTTCCTTAGGCCTTTAGGTCAATTTTTTTTCTAAGCCTGTGGTTTAATCCATTATTGGGAAGCCTTTTGGGCCCACAACACAAAGGGTCCTCACACTTTCAGAGTTGTCCATTCGCTTCTTGTAGAAAGGGAGAAGTTAGGCCCAAAGATGATGTGACACATCCTTCCCTTCTTTTTATAAGCAAAACATAGGGTTTTGTAAAGGGGGACACTCCTAATAGTAGAATGAAAAGAGAAAGAGCGAAAATAGAGAGTCATTCCCTCCTCCCTCAGCTCTACCAAATCACTGCTTATATCAAGGTGAGCACTATACCAGGGATTTCCATGGCTTCATGAGCCTAACTAAGATACAATTGTTTGATTCTCCTTTGAAGATATGTAAGAAGCCATATGGATCTGATCACTCCATCCATCTTTCTTCCATGTTCCTTCCATAATAGCCATCATTTCCTCCATCTTTTGGCTCTATGGCCCCTCTATTCTCCACTGTTCATCATCTTCTCCAACTTTCCTTTGTCCTTCTAGATCTAGATCCATGATCCTTTGTCAATGGAGTCACCTACTCCTATTGAAGTTTATCACAACATCTTAATAGCAAGTATTCTTTGCATAAAGCATTGGATGTAAAGAATCATCTCCCTTTCGGAATGATGTGAACCTTGAGACCCCAAAACAAAAATTGCTGAGTTTGCAACTCACAAAGAAACCTGCAAACAAACCCTAATGATACATTGACACTACAATTTAAACTTAAGTTAACACATAATTATATAAACAAAAACAAACTTCATACTATATAAACTAAAGTTTGCACTAGTTGTTTACCTGACTTTCACTGGTTGAGGTCAAGTAATTCAAGCCTCCGCCAAAATTGCTCGCCTAAGTCTTGTATCTTAGTAAAAGAACACACTTTATTGCTCGCCTTTTTCTTAAAAGACAATCATACAAACAGTCCATAATAATAATTACAATCATTAACTCTTTTAATAGGTAATTCTTAGGATGGTTAATGTTATTTGTTCTTCACTAAATCTGTCAGTAAAAAAGTTGCCTATGATAATTTGAATGCATGCACGTTCAATTAAAAATAAAAATAAAAAGACCCCAAACGAGTGCATGTGTATCTAACAAATCATACAAGATATTACCTACCAAGAATTTAACCCCAACTAGTAATAGTGGCTCTAGGCTTTATCGTTGGACTGCCACTTTTTGACTCTAGGACCAATCATATTGCACAACACACATTCAACGGTTCATGTACCACCAGTCAAAAGTGAAGGTGCAGTCGGTGGGGTCCACCTACATCCAATTCAGACCCTCGGATCAAGATCGAGTGGTCAAAGTAGGATCTCAAAAATAGATCCACATTTGAATTTTGCGTATGGAAACAGCGAATCCCAATTGTGTACTTTTTCGCACGTGATCCACTTTCAGTAGAATATTATTTTTTTTGTGCAGTGTGGATATGGACTCTGAATTTTTGCTAATTTTTTCAAAATCACAATGGTTTAGGCCCGTAGTGTTAGGATTAGTTCCTACTTTGACATGTGTGTGTTATAAAAATGGTTTTAGAAGTTCCGCTACTCTATCAGTGGACAGGGGTCTTGCTTCCCCAGTGAGCGGATATATTTGAGCTTGAGATTTTCATATGGTAGCTGAAAGGATAATATTTGCGATGCCTTAATTTATGGGTATATATAACTAGTTTTCTATTATTCGCATAGGAGACAATTTTGAGTGAAACCTAATAATAACATTACAGAATATTTCTCTCTGCGGTACATAGCCTTACACCTGGGGCAAACTAAGATAAATTTGTCTCTCTTTTTTTTTTTTTTTTTTTTTTTTCTTACGATTGATTACTTGACAAGTTGTCTTGATACTGTTCACATGGGTGTTGATGTTAGATCAGTGAATTGTGTCATCGAAGTATCTTGCGAAACTAAAATTACACTTGTCATGTGAGACCATGTATACACCCAAGAATGCCACCCATTGGCTACAAAACAGCCCCATTTCGTTTGAACATTTTCGATTTAGCCTTAATTTAAGGTCAATTATAAATTCACTCGATTTATTTTAATAATACAAAAGATTGCATGTGGTTCCATTTTTCTTAAAAAGTACAAAAAATAAAATAAAACGGACTCCCGACTTCTTTTGAACTTATCTAATGTTCACTGATACGTAAAAGGCTTCAAGAAACACCATAGCATTCATTCATGTGAGAAACTGGAGCGGAATGGTAGTTGACAAGATCAAAAGGATAGGCTTCAACAAGTGGATACTAATGGCTGCCTGCAGCCATGGCAAGAAATACCAAAGTATAGCTGTTGGCCAGCAAGTGGATATGACCATCGTCCTTAATTAGTATTATTATTGAAATCTAAATTTATGGGTTTTTTTTTTTTTGGTAAACTAAATTTATGGGTTTTCTTGGTAAATTAAATTTATGGTTTTTTGTTATTTAAAAATGTAATATTATTTATTCGAGGCTGTTTGCACATAGTTATGTTTTGTGGGGTTGCAGTGTTGCCTAAATGTACTAAAGAGTAAGGATTTACTTTCTGGGGATTAAAACTACAAGTTTCCTACCCTTGCCTTTTATTTTATTTATTTTATTTTTATTTTTATTTTTATTTTATAAAAGATGTCTGATATGCTTATTTTATTCCATTCCTTTTCATGGACCTTCATTTTTGGATGTTGGATGTTGAATTTTTTATTTTTTATCTATGAGCTGATTGATGATTTTCACTTCCAACTTTCAACGATTTTATCAATGCAATTGCTATTCCAGCCCTTGTAGGGTTATTCTTATGTTTTCTTCTCTATATTTATTCAATATTTTTCACCTCAAATATATTTCTTTTGTGATCCACTCATCCTTACGTCTAGAGGTGCGCGAGTGGACAGGTTGGATAGCTCAAACATGGATGACGGGTTAACACAGACAAATCAAAACTATATTGCAATTAGGTTGGATAGCTCAAACATGGATGACGGGTTAACATAGACAAATCAAAACTATATTGCAATCAGCTCGAATTATGTCATATTACCAACTAGTTAGCAGGGTTGATCGGTCAAGGATTTATCTTACCAATATAACTTTCATTTCTTTTAGTAATTTGATAAACCAATTAATATTTTTTTTTAAAATGGAACTTTGAACTAACCTTTTTTTAAAAATTCTAAATATAGAAATGATAATTGGACGGTTTAGGTGGCTTACAAGCGAATCAGCATAAACAAGTCAAAAGTGAGTTAAAAATATATCATGGATCGATTATCATATGAGGCAAGGTTGGCAAGGTTTGGGTGGAGGCTGCCATTACTTGCATCTTTTGAACAAATTCTTAAGGGTATCAAATGGATTTATTTCTCCTAGCCAGCCAGCCATATTGGTTGTATCTATGTTTTCAATAGATTGAAGAAGAAAAACAAAAAACTTGTCAGTGTGTTCTAGATTGATTTTCTACAATTAAGTAGGCAAGACGAACACCATCTCCAATAGTGCGTTAGAGTTGGAAGGTAGGCGACGCATGACAGAAAGGGACAAAAGAAAAAAAAAAAAGCCACAAATTAAACTTCTGAAAAGAATAGGATTAATATGAATTATTTCATGTTTGAAATCTATCTTATTCGTACAATCGAACTTCCACTAACGTCAGATTGATGATTGTTGTATGTATTATGTAAGATTTTGGTCAAACCTTCCACCTTGTAGAAATTCAAATATAATAAATAGCTTTCTGAACTAGTGGAACAGATAAACTACGATGGAGATTATCAAAAATATATTTAATCAGATAATTCTGTGGGGGAGAAAGCAGATGTTGGGTTAATAAATTTGTCGCCATCACGATTTGATTATGATTGTAATTAGGCTTAAATTATGAGCCTTAATTAAAGTTTAGAGTTGGAGCTCTTGATTAAACACTTTTCAGAATCTCCTTATGTAGGAGGGATGAAACTGAAATGGAAATGCTCACTAATAACCTTAAGAATTGCTTCTAGATGCATTCGAGTGTCACTCTTAAACTCTCTATTTTATTGAAGAGAAGCCTTAAAATTTCTTTTGGGTGTATTCCTGGGTTTTCTCATACAATACTAACAACTCGTTTGGTTCATGAAATAGAATGAAATAAGTATTCTATGAAAATACAACATGTAAAGAGTAATATTTATATAGAGCATAAGTGAAATAGGTACTCCCATGGACTAGAGAATAGATAAATATTAGCTATTATCAATTGCCAAGGATGCAATAGTTATTACTTACCTGTTCCACTAATGAGCCTTGAAAAGAGCTATCATTCACATACTCTTCTCATCGTTTATGTTATATCCCTAAAAAATATCTATTCTATTCTATTCCGCGAACCAAACATATGGTAAATATGGAGGGTCAATCCAAAATAATATTCTTTCACTAAATAATTTTGGAACAAAATTTGGGAGTCTAAATGATGTTCAAAAATATTCAATGTAAGTCTTAAATTGAAGAAGGTAGAAAAATGAATCCAATTATATATAATTAGATTAGATCTAATGTCCTTTAAAAACTATTTTTAATGATGGCAGCTAAGTAACATAAAGAGATAAAAATTGTTGAAGAAGAGTTTAATTATGATTCTTAACTTAATAGCACTTCTCGGAATCATTTTTGATGGAAGCTGTTGGTGTCACTTTTCATGTCTTTATGAAGAAACTAACATCCTTGTCATTTTTACAAGTATTGGAGCCTCGTTGACCAAGTCAACGAAGAGTAACTACGTTTCCAAGCCCACAGCTCAACCCCTGGTGGGAAAACACTCTCTCTTGGGCTATGTGGACCCACATTTTCGAAGCTCATGATTCGGCCCCTAAGGGGGTATAATATTTCCGAGCTTGTGGCCTCGCCTTAAGGGGTGTAACGTTTTCGAAGCCCGTGGCTCCGCCCCTAAAGGAGTATAACATTTCCAAGCTTGAGGCCTCACCCTAAGGGAGGAATAACATTTTTGACCTTGTGGCTCCGCCCTTGTGGGGGTATAACATTTTCGAGACAATGGCTCTGCCCTTAAGGGGGGTATAATATTTTCGAGCCTATGGTTCTGCCCGTAAAGGGATATAACATTCTCAAGCTCAAAAGCCTAGCCCCTAAAGGGAACAACCAATTCCTTAAGCCAATGGCTCATTTCCTTCAGCCTATGGCTCATTTCCTTCGAGGAATTTCCTTTGGGCCCATGACCTATTAAGGAATTCCTCATGTGTTCTTTCCCATTGAGGAAAAAGCTTATAGCCTTTAGCCAATGGCTCCACCACGTTTTCCTAGGAGCACGTGGCTCCCTTGTTGGGATTCTCTCAAGATTGGGAATGTTGGGCTCAAGGGCTAAAGAGGATGCAACATCCGCATCCTCCCCCCATTGGGGTCTCCTTTCCACTATATATGTAACACCCCCGCTCCTCGGACCCAACTGAGCTTCGGGGCGTTAGGAATCGCAAACCAAAACTCCAATATATCGTGTATATATATAATGACTATTCAAAGTTTGGCTACAAAAGTTATACAGGAAAATTCCATAACAAGAAATACTCCTCAAACGCTCACACAACTATATAATAAAACCAACTCTTTTATACGTCATCAGATTTTCCCATACTTTGTAACAGTTCACATGTCATCAACTGAAATAAAAGAGTGAGTGAACAGTACCTAGTGAAGGAGTATCACCAACAATAAATGGTCAAATGAACTTACATGCCACAAACCAACTTGCACGTTATTTTTTTATTCAAATAATGGAGGCAACAAAACATAGCCATGGTCAATCCACTCTTCCGAGGTCACACAGTCCTCGTTGCCATACGTTATGTGTTCGGGGTCACATAGTCCCCATTTAACACACATCACGTTTTTGGGGTCACATAGTTCCCAATGGGTACATAGCCCATTGCCCATTGCCACACAATCCCAAATAGTCATTTCATGACATGACTCAAACACAGGTAGTACAAGGATTATACAATTCAACTTGACAATACTTCAAGATAAAAATGGGAATAATCAAAAGTAATTTTGGACCTAATTAATTAAATAACTGCACATGCCAAGAGATCAAATTAACATGAGATAAAATAATTGATAGGCGAAAATATCAGTTTAATTCAACTGGATGATTAGTAGGTGCAAGAATAATGCTCCCTTACCTCGAATTAGTGGGTTGTATGTTAACATTAGCAAATATTCCCTTCCTCCACTTTCCTCTTCCTTCTCTTCCTCTTTCTTTTTTTTTTCCCTTCACCTTCTCTTTTTTTCCTCCTTGCAATCTCACAACTCTTTCTTCTTCTTCTTTTTTCCTTTCTTTTTTTTTCTTCCTAATTCAGGCGCTCTCCCACTTCTCTATTTTCTCTTCCGTTTCTCTCTTTTTTTTCTTCCACTCTTCTTCTTCTTTCCTCACAGCGACTCTCTCTGTTTTTTTTCCCCCTTATAGTAACAACTATCTCAACATATCACACAACCCAATTTAATATATAATGATATATATATATATATATCAAGTCAAGCTAATATGCATACATTATATTTATACATCCTACACGTATAAGGTAATTTTTCTTCTGCGTCAACCATACGCATGTATTAAAAATCACGTGTTATGCATCCACCTATTCCTTTTCTCACCATATTTACCATTCTTTAATTATTATTGACTTTTCAATTACGCCATTCTATTACTGCAATCCTTCATTCAACTCAACTATTAGACTCATCTATTTGTTTTTAGTCCTATTGTACCTCAATTTCAAGTTAGAATTAAATGAAAATTCAGAGGTATTGGAATATAAGCAAAATCCTACGGTTTTGGGGAAGAGAGGACACCCTTGGGGCCATTGAAAACTAGATAGAAAGAAAGGAGAAGAAAGAGAGCAACTCCATTCCTCCTCTCATCATTCGTCATGGAGTTACTATGATGGCAAGGTGAGGAGCATCCTTGAGTGAACTCCACGGCTCCATAATCCTAAACAAGAACTATATGGGTCTAATTCTCCAAGAAAATATGTAGGATACCCTATGGGTCCAACCCGTAACACCCTAACTGCAACAGGACCCCTTATTCTTCCTATTCTTCAGCTCCTACGCCTACTACCCCTGTTTTCTCTGTGGCTTATAGCCTATGTCCAGATTTGTTCTTTAGATCTGGGTTCTTCAATTGACCCCTAAGCCCAGGATTTTAATTGAAGGTAGCTCTTGCCCGAGGCAATGAGTGTAAATAATCATTATCCTTTAGGATAATATGGACAATGGACCCCCAAAACAAAAATCGATGAGTTTGCACACATTCTCACCATTTTCCTAGTAAACAGAAGCATTTTAAGGATAGAAGAAGATGAGTTTAAGCTAATGCGTGCCTTTATTTGTGGACGCATTTTTATTGATGTGTCGGCCCATGGTGCACTATATATATATAGTATAATTTAGTTAGCTTTTCAGCTCTTGCAATGCATAGAGGCGATTCATCTTTTATAATAAACTTGATATGTATCAAAAGAAAAAATATATGTGACGAAAATATTAAATAAATAGAAAAAATAAGAACAATGGATCAAACAATTTATAAATACTTCATAAAAAAGATACACTAACAAAAGGCTCCATATAAATAAAAAGGAGGAAAAAAAAAAGAAAGAAAAAAATTTATTAAATAAAATGATATCTAGTGGGAAGTTTGGAATAGCAATTACACAGAGGAAATCATTGAGATCTGGAAATTTGAATTATTTTCAGTCAACTCATAAATATAAATTTTAAAAAATCAACATCTAAATATATCATAGAAAATATGAAGGTAACCATAAAAGATGCGACAACTCCGTTATATAAGAAAAAGTGAAAAGGAAAGTAATAAAATAAGTTAATTACCAAAAAATGTAATAAAATAAGCACGTTAGAAAGCTTGTAAAAAGAGAAAAAAAAAGTCCATGGATCTGAAATTTACAGCTGCAACCCATCCTTGAAAGTAAATTTTTATAGTTTAAGATATTTGAATAGAACTTTCACCACAACAATAAAAAAGGCTTTTAGTGACGCTAAAAAAATTCACAAAAAGTCAAATATTGTCACAAAAGGTTTTGTCACAAAAATTTTTACGTTACTAAGTCGCTTAAAGTTTCATCATAGATAATAATCAGTGACAATTTAATGACACCGTCACTGATAATATATTTTTAGTGACAATTCAACGTGCCATTAGAAAGCTGCAATTATTATTGACAAATTGAAAAATCGTTACTAAAACTCAATACCGGAGACAATTTTTATTTATCACCAATAATCTAACTTTTAGTTGCGACTTGATTTTGTCACTAAATACTACAGAATATTATGCCATATTTGAACGCATGGACCGAATAAGAAAGGATTAAAAATTCTGCCGAATACGAACAAGATAACTATCAGATATAATCTCTGTTCCATCCATTATCTAGCGTGTAATAAGACAATATCATTCAATATTCCTATCTAGTGTTTGGTTTCCGTCAAAATAGGATGGGAAAATATTTTCTTGGACAACAATCCCACTATTTGCTTTAGAGTGTTCAAGAAACATAGGTACTGAGAAAACAAAAACACACTACACGGCCAAAGGAAAGCAAATATCAGAACAATTACTTGAGCATAATTATAGGAAACATATGCAAGAGAAAAGAAGAAATTCATCTTAAATTTTCTTCTCCAATATATGCTTCGCTAAAGATGTGAGAAAACAACCAAAACGAATTAAATAAACGGAGATTTCATGGAAATGCCAAGAGGTAACAGCAATCATTCTAGAATTTAGCTCAAATAAATATCAACTTAAAGTAAATTCATGACAAATTAATAAGTTATGGGCTTATAAGGCGAGGATTAGAGGTGTGGAAGGATGATCCACGACGATAAAAAAAAAAAAAATTGATTTCAAGAAGAAAAAAAGAGGAGAGACTTGAAGAAGTTGCGGGGCGAATGATGGCCTTGATCACTACAAAGGATGATGTTACCGCATCTAGTCCGTTGCTGGAGAAGAAAAATCAATTTATTGCTTATGTAGCTTATACCTTAGAAATCGTCCAGTTTCTTCCTCCGGTAGGGATGGTTGGTTGATTCGCCTCAAGAACTTTTTGAAGAAGGTTATGTTACTAACATGTTTACTTCTATTGTAAGCGATGCGATGGTCTGGCTTCAAAACACGTGGTGGTGGAGTTCCAATTGGGGATGCTTCATGAAGATGGATACTAAACCCTAGACGAGGGTAGCATCGACTGTGACAAGTTGCTTTTTGTGAGAGGAGGAGCTGATTAAAACCCCCACCCCACCCCCACCCCCTTGTATTCCAGCCATCCACTTTCAACGGGATTACAAGGCCGAGCTTGATTGTGCTATCCATTTCTATTGCCGCATCAAACAACTGATAAGACAAACATGGCGGATTGTGGCGGTGCATCAAACACGGCATTAGTGACGTTAACAGGCCATCACTAAGAGTTTTAGTTTTTTTTTCTTTTTACATCATTTTCATGCTTTATCAACTACACTATCAACATTAATAAGACCTGAATTTTGAGCACGAACTGTAAATTTTAAATCAACTGCCAAAATTTACGTTGCATTAAATTATCATTCAAACAAATTGAATTATATTGTAGCCACACATCCACACCATATTTCCATAAGAAAACACTTAAATGTATTGCTGTGACATTAATATTCACGAATTTTTATCACAAAAATATTGAAATGTCGCAAATTGCATATGAACAAAATATAGTAGAAGTACAACTCAACATGCCGTCAAACTTTGCTCTGGTTGCTCCACACTTCAATGGCCTGAAGTAGATATTGCCAAAATGATCTCAGAGGTTACTCAATAAACAACACACGTTACAGGGAAGATAAAAAAAAAAAAGTTTCTTTTGTTCCATTTTCATTTGACAGATCGTCACTAGGCTTGTGTTGAGGAGGAAGCTTTTTCTTTTTTTTTTTTTTTTGGGTTTATGGGCTTTGAGAAAGTCGTTTCCTCTTAGTCCAAGTATTGCCCTGGAAATAGCTGACGACTTCCGGGCCATGAAATGGATTGATGGTAAGTTTGTCATTGCTAAGCTCAGCGTCACATGATAGCTTCACCAGAATGGATTATGCCATTGCACGTCAAGGATTAGCATTCAGCACCATTCACCGATCATGTAACATCTAATGATAAGGCACACAAACCTGCATGATCTCAGGTGCATGTGGCCCACACATAGAAGCTGCAATTACTCTCTCATTATCGGCATCAATAATAAGCATCATAATCGTCTTTTCCAGTCGTCTGATGCGCAGGATGAACTGCACTAAAAACAAGAATAATGTAGGAGAAATATGTGCTTAGAAAGCACTATAAGCCTTAATATAAGTAGAACATCACTAGTGCAAAAAATCTTAATCAAGTGAAGGAGCAACAATACTCCTGCAGAGACTACGATGTCTAATAATGCTAAAGGGATGGATGCTCATATCATTCATATATCAGTGAATGACCGGCCGGCTTGATGGTCATTATAACTCATATTTAATCTATTCGGTGATGAGATGCTGCCCCAGGGCATAAATCGTTACAGCTACAATATATTCCCTTATACCCAGAAAGAAAGCAACAGCACAAATGTCAATCCACTCACTTTGCGAGTTATCCAACGATAGAACAACCTCGCAGTCCCAAGCAGAACATTGGCTGCCACTAGGGGCGAAGGTACATACATACAAAGGAAAGAGGGCAACTGCCCCCTTATTTTTGCCAAAATAATCTTACGCAAAACTCATTATACCTTTATTACTCAAAGTAATAGAAGGAAAAACCCAGACAAATGTTAAAATCATCTGCAAAAGCTCAACTCAGTTCAGAGAAAAGCCCAAACACAGGTCCCTTGAAGACTAAAACACAGTTCCCAGACTGCAGGACGAAAGGCTCAAAAGGTTTCCCTAAAGGCAATAATTTCAAGAGACTCAGGACGAGGCATGGACTATCTAGCTGAAAACCATTATCCAAGGGTAATAAGAACAAATGAAGACAGACATAGTGCAGTCAACTGAATGATCATGAGAACTACGATTCGATAAGCAGGCTCCCAAAGTCATGTCAGTTACGTCTCTATAGTAGACGGTATAATGGACGAGAACAACATGCTCATATGCCGTGTAAAAAGCATGTAATTCAAAAACACATCAGAGTACCTGGAAAAGTTGATATAAGTCATGCATTTTCATTTTACTCGTTAAAATTCAAAGGCTAAGAAACTCCAGCTAAGATCCATGAAGCAATTGCATGATTAATTTAAATAATTCCTTCATTTTAACAGACATGGCATTGAGCAAATTTAGCCCATTTCCTGCAAAGCTTTGTTAAAAGAAATTGCCTGAACATACATTAAAATTTCTGGCAACAAGGTACATTATGTTTTGGTACAAAGGATAGTTAACAAAAATAACTTTGCCAAAACCGGACGCAAGCCATTTTTTTTTTTTTTTTCTATTTTAAAAAGGCCAATACATTGAATAATAGAAGAAACAACATTCATGGATTACAAGCGAATTGCATATTAAGCTTACAGATCACACGTGTTGGTCGCCCGAGCCATGGGATTGCCAGAAGAAGCCCACGATCATGGTTTTTAGACTATTTTGACCCACCTTATTTATCAAGTAAACAATGGTACATATGACTTTTTAGATTTTAGATAAATTTAAGTGCGCTATTAAACATAAACCTACATTTATCTTGATTTGTACCACCACAACAATAAAGATTTTAATACATATTATCATAAATGAAAATCACATAAATTTTAATAAGTTTTTGTAATCACAATAAATGTTATGTGGTGGTAATTTATCCCCACCACATTGAATGACGCACTAGCCAATCAATTTCATCATTCACATTATCATTTGTAATTTGAACATGAGTATAAAATATCTTTGGACCCTCTCGAACTCGGAGATCTAGCAATGTAGAAATATATCAGCAAAACTCTTTTTTTCCTCATTAATCTGGCCGTAGAGGCCGTAGCGGGCGTCGCGACTGCTGCAGCGGGCGTCGCGGTCGCTGCGGCCGTGAATCGGGTTCAAAATGCTATAGCGGGGCGTAGCGGCATCGGCGTGTTCCGATACCGCTACGAAGCGTAGCCGCCACTTTTTAAAACCATGCCCACGTTATTCAGAAGGTAGTGGGACATAAATTGTTCTGTTCCGGTCAGCGTCAAAGCACCAGGGTTTAGACCTCATTCGGCCGAGGGAATCAGAAAGCATGACGATTCTGGAGAAGCAATGAGGACGAGCGACGACAGCGCCGATCATGGCGAAGACGGAAGATGAAAAGCCGATTGGGAGCTCCTTGAGAATGGAGCGGAGATCGTACGCATTGCGTTAATGGGAGCAAGAGCAAGAGCACACGTCACTTGGAATCCCGTTATGTTTAAAATGTTTTGGAACCTTTTTGTGGCCGCCCACCAATAAATAAATTAGTGACACTGTTCGAAGCGGTCAACAATAAATTTGTCGCTGACAAAATTTATATTAAAGTTAGGATTATAAATAGTTTTAAATGCGTCACAAAAACTGATTCAAAGTTAAATGTATTTTTTATGAAGCTTTTAGTGACGAAAATATAAAATATGTCATTAGGTATTTGCGACGCCAGTAAAATATGCCACCAAAACACTCTTTTAAAAAAAAATAATAATAGTAGTGTCGCTAGTAAAAAAAAAAAATTTTGTCACAGAAATTGTATTTTGTAATTTTGTCAAAATCATATTCGTATATTAATATGAAGCGTGGTAAAGATAAATCCTACGTGTTATGGCCAGGGCTACACCAATATGTTATTATCATATATAAAAATTAGATTAGATAAGCCCATACTAAAATATTCCTATATTAAAAATAATTAATTATAAAATAATTTTTTGAAAAAAAATATTTATCTAGACTCCTCTTTTGTGGATAAATTCAAATAAAGAATCATAAATTTGTGAATTTAATTGACCTTAATCATTTATTTCCTACATCTCTAATTTCTCTTTCTTTTTTTTTTTTTGGTGAAATAAATAATAAGAATTATATAATTACACAGATCACTGCCTTTCAAATTTAAAAGATTTCATATCCGGATATTAACGCCGAGGTAAAAAGGGGAAGCACCAAGAACCGTCCCTTGTTCAAATTTGAAAGCGGTATTGAGCTTTCTTTCTATTTTCACTACATGTGCAGTTTGTGTGGTTTTCATTGGGACAACGAACCCCGATATCCTCCGGGCCATCGCCCACTCCGGCGACTCCGTGGTTCGCCGTGCCACCATCGCCACCTCCGGCGCACGCCGAACATTAGTACTTTGCGGGAGTCCATCACGCGGGAGTTGACTGACGATCGCCTCCTGTATGTCCTTCACCCACATCAAGACCGTCTATCGGATCTTCTTGTTTCCACGAACACCAACTAAACGAATCAGTAACTGTTACTCATCAATGTGTTCTTTTTAGGGTTGGTTTAAATTGAGTTCAATCTTCATTATCATTTCATATACCTGGGGTTACACTGTTATTTGCTGCGACAAACTCTTTGTTTGTTGGTTTGCACCTACGAATCTTCCATGAAATTGGAAACTATTGTCACAAACAATCTTTGATGTCGAATAGAATCCTTAATTAGAATATGAAACAAATTAATTGAACAGCTCAGGCGTCGACAAAATCGCTCTCTTTGAGGTGTTTTTGTAACCAAACTTAGGGTGGATATTTACCGAAGGTTGTAATACGTATAGATCATAACCAAACAAGACTAAGCGTCTTGCTAGTCATTGCAAAACACTGGAGTTCTGTTTTCTCTATTCGTATAGAGATACATGATTTACTCAGTGCTGTTTTATGTGAAAAAGTTGGACACTGAACAGAAGTTGATGTCGTCCGCTCACGATCGTAGGAAAATGGAGAAGATAATTTTTTTCAAACACGTGTCATAGTTTTGGCTAGTAATGATACTATTAGATTATTCACTTATGTAACATTTTATTTGCAGGATGGAATGAAATAGGTATTTCATGAAAACATAATATGTAAGGAGTATTATTTCTATAGAGCATGAGTGAAGTGACTACTTCCATTAACTTTAAGGAGAATAGACAAAAGATAGCTATTATCCTTTATTTATTATTTATCCTTTATTTATTTCTCGTATACGTTCATTTAAGTAATTATTTCACTTAGTGTGGTTGGAGGGGAAAGAATGGGGTCCGAAAGGCTCAACTCCAAGATAACCTTCATTTTTCCTTAAATTACAATCAGACATTAAAAGGAGAATGAAATGAAAACCTAGAACTTTGCTTCTGGGGCCGGTAGTGCCCACCACAATGCAAACTTTATACAGGAGCCTAGACAAGTGAAACGTTCCTTTCCTATCTTTGATCTTTCTCCACTTTGTTCTCTTCAGCAAGGGACGCTACCCTCTGGTCGCCTGCGGCGGCGGCGGCGATGGTGATGGCTGCGGCCACCGTTGTTCTCCCGGCTGCCCAGGACTGTCGGGCGTTCCGATCCCCTCCCCGTTCGGCCCCACCCCAACATACTGCTGCACCACCAGCACGGACACCGTCGACGCGAAATCCGACGACGCCAACAGATCCCCTATGGCCCCGAGCTCCGGGCACTCGCTCCAGTCCGTGAGCCCCGCCGTGAGCGGCGATATCATCCCCTGTCCCCTCCCCACTATGAACAGATCGTGTACGTTGTCGATCGACCGGATCGCTGCTACCGTCTCCTCCCCGTTGTTCACCATCTTCTCGGCGTATATCACTGACTCGTCCCCCACGTTCCTCATCCGGAACTCGTTCAAGTACTCCTCGTCCGCCTGCTTCTCCCTCTCCCCGTCCGTCACCACCGTCAAAACCCTGGGGTCGTTAGGCTCCCGGCTCGGTTCCACCGCCGGTGTTTCCATGGCCTCGTCCCCCGGGAGGAATCGCATCACGGTGAGCGTGATCCCGGGGTGCTCGCACATTCGCCATGCATACGACAACCCCTCCCGGTCGTCCGGGCCGCCGAAGAACAGGACCGCCACGTGGTGAGACACCTGGTTTGCCGCCATCCTGGTCGAACCGCTCAGCCCCCGGTCCACTAGGATCCCGACGGAGCACGGCGCGTTGGCTAGGACGTTCTGATTCACCATCCGGAACGCCGGGTTTGTGGACTCCATGCCGCCGTCGACCGTTTGTTGCTTGTGGAAGGGGATGATGATGAAGGCCACGCGCTTGTCCTCCGCCAGACTGCAGATGTCCTCGTGCATCGTCGAGTAAGGGGAGATCGCCGTCAACGGCTGCACCGACACGTTCCCGGAGTGTTGCTCGTAGTTCTCGAAGGCGTTGATGATGTGATCTGACTGAGCCTGGGTCCGGTTCAGTGCCGGCCGGCCAGATTTCCTGGTGTTGTGCACGATGAGCATGGCCGACGCCCGGCCGGTGAGCTCCACTAGGTGGAGCACGTAGATGCAAATCGGGGATTTCTTCGTCGGGTGCGAAGCTTCCAGAAGGTTGATCACCGTCGGCACGTTTCGAGGCGTGTGAATGCAGGTCAGTACTCTGAACTCCGCGTCTGGTTTTGATCTCTGGATCGTCCTCCTTTTGTACGGAACAAACCTTCTCGCCGGCCGGTAAATGGTCGTCACGATCGGCGTGATTATCGCCGTCATGAATACGGCCACGATCACCATTATCGCAAATGATTCGTCGTCTAATACCTGCAAATCAATACCAATTCATATGAGTTCAAAAACAAACTGATAAAATTCGTAGTGGCAACGGATAATTGCAGGAGGACATTATTTGCATACATTTTGATCTTTTCCAACGTTGAGAACGATCATCTCGACGAGGCCTTTGGTGTTCATGAGCAACCCGAGGGTGACCCCTTCGCGGAACGGCATCCTGTAGAACAGAGCGACGAGGAGAGTTCCAGCGATTTTGCCAGCACAGGAGAGGATCATGACGAGGAACACGAGCCCCCAGGTGTCGGCGCCCTTGATGGAACTGATATCCGTTTTGAGCCCGCTGATGGCGAAAAATAGAGGAAGAAGCAACCCCGACACGAAGTCCTCTAATTTCTCTATCAGAATAACACCCAACGGTCCATTCGGAATCACCAACCCAAAGATGAACGCCCCGAAAACAGAGTGCGTCCCTATCGCATCCGTCACGAACCCCGAAATCATGACTCCGGTGAGAATCAGACAGATGTAGAAATCACTGAAAGTTTCCCCTTCCGGCGTGCGGCGGATCATCCACGAAACTGTCGGCCGTACAGCGAAAATGCAGAACACCACGAACCCGACGCTGGACAAGATGACCCAGAGAGAAGCCAGCGAGGTCGCATCGTTCTCGGCGAGGGCAATTGCTAGAGCGAGTAGGACCCACGCGCACATGTCGTTGATGAGGGCTGAGGAGAGGGCGATGCGGCCGAGCTCGGAGTTGATGAGCTTGAGCTCTGCGAGGATGCGGGCGAGGACCGGGAACGCGGTGACGGAGAGGGCGACGCCGAGGAAGAGGATGAAGGTGCCCTTGTTCATGACATGGCTCTTCTGGTGCATCAGGAAGGAGAAGGAGCACCCGACGATGAACGGGATGACCATTCCGGCGAGGGCGATCACCATAGATTTTTTCCCGGTCCGGCGGATCACGGAGATGTCCATCTCCACTCCGACTAGGAAGAGGAAGTAGAGAAGGCCCACGTTGGCCATTGTTTCTAGCACCATTACGCTCCTCAGGGGGAACATCGTGTTCGCAAACTTGACGCTCCGGCCCAGCAAGGACGGACCCAAGATTATGCCGCCCTGCAATAGTAGTAGCCCAAGATGATGAGGAAGAAGGAAACAATGGTTCCACTCTTGTTTCAGTCCAAGTTGTGTTCAATCGAGTTTCTCACTCCCCGTTTGTTTTGGTGAAAAAAAAAAATTTTTTTTTTCCTCTTTGGCACAAAACGGATCGAGCCCTTGTTGAGTAGCCAAAAAAGCCTCACAACATAGAACAGCTAGAGTAAATTCCAGTTGCTTAATGGTTGCCATTGTTATAAAATGTTTTTGAGACACTTGCATTATTTTACCATTGAACTGAGAAATCAATATCAGAACACTTCAAACAAAATGCAAGAGTAATGGATCATATAGGATGATGTTATTTGCAGCATCGAAGAAACAAGAAAAGCGCCATCAATCTTTTTTCTTTTGGCTAGGGTGATGAAATTCTGGGTTAGGGATGTGCCATTGCTCGAGAGAGGAGATCGCAACGTATGATAACAGCGAAATACTCACAAGGATTTCCGATATAACCCGGGGTTGGCGAAGGGGCTTGAGGATGAAGACGAAGCACGCGAGTGGTGACAACCACCAAAGTTAACTGCAAAATGAAGAGAGGTAGGGAGTAATCCTAATGGATTGTCTCCCTGCCATATCCCGTTTGTTGTTATCATCGTCGGTGCGTAGCAAACGATCGTGTTATCTGATTTGTTCGCTACGGTTGTCCTCTTGCGCCATTTTCCCCCCACACTCTTTCGCGAAGATTACAATTTACTTCCCCTTTCTCTTCTAATATACTTTCGCCTGGGATTATTATGACACCATCGCCATCACCACCATCTCCTCGTAGATTCGAATTACGCGAGTACAACCATAATCAACACCACCATTGTCATCACCATAATCAGGCTTTAACCCAGTGTACTTGCATCTTCATAGACTTTGATGAACACAAGAAATGAATATCCACAAATGGCTTCTTCATGATGGTGGAGAGAGAGAGAGAGAGAGAGAGAGGAAATGTTGGATGAACAAGAAAGTGAAATTCCCTTGTGAAACTCTGTGTAATTCAACTGAGGAATGTGAGGGAGGAGGAGCAGTTTGGGTGGTCGCCCGTCCCATTTGGGCCCTTTCTCTTCTCTGGTTCATGATTACTGGGAAGGTCTCTATTTTAAGAAAGTATGCCACGTACTCAACTTAAGGTTCACTTGGAAATGTGACTGTTTCTGTTTCCTTTTTTATTTTTGATCACATGAAACCTACCCAAAATTAAATTAACTCCCTAAGCAAAAGGGTAAGAAAAAAGGAAAAAAAGCAGAAAAACTCAAGACATGTCAAATGTATAACGAAATTTAATCAAAATTGACACTACATCTTGTTTTTGTTATATTCATTTAATTCATAAAATTAAAAATTTTAAAATAAACATTAAAAATTCCTTTAATAATTTTAATTTCCTCCCATTTTTCCTTTCTCCCTTTCTCATTTTTATTTTTTATTTTTAAATAGAAGAGGCCTCATAAAAAGAGGTCGAAGAAATACAATAATTGAATAGAGGATGAGATAAAATGGCGCTGACAAATTTATCATCTAGCTCTATCGTATCAAGGAGATTTGCTTCTTCATTTTTCTTAAAACCCCGAATCTCAAAGCCCCATTTCTCTCTTTCCTCGAGTTCAACATCTCCACCCGCGATTGTCGCCTCAACAATGTCCCACGACAAGGAGCTCGCCGCCGCCATGAAAGCCGCTTCTCTTGCTGCTCGCCTTTGCCAGGTAATCCTCTCTCTCTAGCTCTCTCCACGACTCTCTGTTGGTGGATAAAATGCATTCTAGAATGTTGATCGAATTTTGGGAAACACCCAGAAAGAAAACCCTTGTTTTGTAGTCTAGAATGTTTTAGTGCTGACGGGTCTGATAGAAATGGGTCAGAGTTTTTATGGGTTCTTTTTTAGCATGTTGAGTTTGAATTTAATCTTTGTTCTCAAAGATTTTTAATTGTGAGACAGGGGCTAGATTCGAGGGCAGACTGGATGACCCAATTGATTCACTTTTATTTGATAAAATTTCAGAAGTTGGGCTTATAACTTTTGTTCCAAATGTTTTCATTTTCCCTTTAAAATTGGAATTAAGAAGAAAAAAATTACGGACCTACATAAACTCCTTTTTTTGTGATGGTTATATTGTTAACATGTATTTTCTTTTTCTTATAAAAGGTTTCTGTACAAACTCGTTCTCATTGTTTTAGCTTTTCTGAAGCAAGGATGGTCTGTTAAGCATTATGTTCCCATGTTCATGTTGCCGTCTTTTTCACCTTAAATTCGTCACTTCAGATGATTATTAATCATCACATCTGTGCATTGCTGATAGTGATGTTTTAGAACACCTATCATGAGGCCAGTTATGGTCCTCAAAGATAGGTGAGGTGTGGAATTTATATGGGCTGGCCTCGTCTCGAACTCATTGTCTAGGATTAGAATTTTCTTCCCTTACTTTATGATTCAACAATTTAGCCTTTGCTTAGGATAGTTCATACTGGAAGTCCAGGAAAAGCAAATGCAAATACCTTGTAAACAAAAACATCATATTCATTCTTAAGGTTGTGGCCAGTAATCAGCAATGTACTGATTTTCTTAGGTAGTTGAAGTTTATCTAAGTAAAAATTCTTATGATTGCATGAAGGTGACTGTTTGCATTGCTAACATTTTCCTTTTATGGTTGGCGGTCTGTTTATTGCAGAAGGTGCAAAAGGCATTGTTGAAAGCAGATGTCCATTCAAAATCAGATAGAAGTCCTGTCACAGTAGCAGACTATGGTTGCCTTTGAACCATCTTATGTATTCAAATTCTATACATAATCTGTTACTTTTTCTTTGTATATTAGACACAAACACTTGCTGCTCGAAATGTACATTGATTTGTTATTTGAGCAGCTAAAATGCATTGCATACAATTATTTGTATCTTGAAGCATCTGATTTCTTACCTATGCATATCAGTCTGATAAGGTGCCAATTAAACTATGCATACTGATGTGTGTGTGTGTGTGTATTATATCATTTCCTTATATCTGCCTAATATAGGGGAATTCCTGCCTTTGGCTTGTAAACTATTTAAGAAATTTCATTTTCTTGATTAAGAACCCAAGAAGAGGTTTTTCCCCTTTTCTTTAAGAAACATGGGTTCAGTATAAATAATTCTCCCCATGTTTCAAATGTGTTTCCGTCAGTGAATATCCACTTGCTCTATCTTGCTTGGCATTGCATTTTATGCCCATCCTTAAACGCTTTACTTTATAAGCATTAACGTTAGTACTTCTCATGCCTTGCCATGTGGGAAACACGCACTAACACACATGAAGGTATAGACATTTATCCTATCATAAGTCTCCCGTATCAGAGCAGAATTTTTGCCAATTTGGGGTCTAGAATGGAAAACCACAAATGTGTTGGGGTCTGAACTTTGTGCACTACCTTTCTAGTAATTATTCTATCTTAATCTTTCCAGTAATTATTCTATCTCAAGCTTTAAATTACTTTTGACTTGTCATATCCTCTCAAAAGGAACCTGTATTTGAGTTTCCTAGTTTTTGCTGAAATCCTTCAAGCTCTTCCCATATTTTTGCCCCCAAACTTCAAGGCCTTTCATGCTGGGTCATAAATCTGTATGACCTGACTCTTGAACATATCCCATTTCAGCAGATATGTAACTATAATTGCATTATCAAATATTCAAGACTTCACTTTTGCAGTTGGTTTAGCTATCTATTTACTCTTCTTTATGGCCTGACTCTCAAACATATCCCGTTTCAGCAGATATGTAGCTATAATTGCATTATCAAATATTCAAGACTTCAATTTTGCAGCTTGTTTGGCTATTTATTTACTCTTAGTTGAGGAGTAGTTGTAAAAATTTAATTTTTAGCTTTTAACCACTAACAAGAGTGCATTTTATATTGATTCTGAATGTCATTTAAACTTCTTTTGTCACATTGGGTTGATCCTATTTGAACATCTGATAACCAATTGTTTCTATTAATTTTATGTGATTCACAGGCTCCCAGGCACTAGTGAGTTTTGTACTGCAGAAGGAACTTCCTTCTGAAATATTTTTATTAGTGGCTGAGGAGGTAACCATATAACCTCCCCATTATCTATTTCCATTTAATTTTGTATAATAACTCTTAGACATAGTTGTATGATTTTGAATATCTGTAGGATTCTGAAGATCTCCGCAAAGAGGGTGCCCAAGAAACATTAGATCGCATTACAAAGCTTGTTAACGATACCCTAGCCACCGATGGGGCATATGGCACCTCTCCTTTATCTCCAGAAGATGTGCTTGGTGCCATTGACTGCGGTAAATCTGAAGGTGGTCCTCATGGCCGACACTGGGTTTTGGATCCCATAGATGGTACTAAAGGGTGAGCTTAGTTTTCAAACTCAATAGACTGGCTAGGGTACCTATATTTCACGAGTTCATTATGCAATAGCATTAGCATTACTAGATGATATATTTACTATTTTGTATTTTCAGTTTTGTAAGAGGAGATCAATATGCAATAGCATTAGCACTACTGGATGAAGGAGAAGTGGTCTTAGGTGTCCTAGCTTGTCCAAATCTTCCATTAGCTTCCATTGGTAGCCACCAACAGAGCTCTTTACATGACCAAGTTGGTTGCCTTTTCTCTGCTAAGGTTGGTGCTGGAACTCATATGCAGCCACTGGAGGATCCTTCGTCAATGATAAAGGTTAATACATGTAGCCTTTTCATCTCAATAGAAAAGTGTCTGAAGAATTTGGGCGCCAAAACGACGTTGTTTTGATTAAAATGTGATATTTATTGGTCTTTAGGTGCATGTCACTGTCGTTGAAAATCCTAAAGATGCATCATTCTTTGAATCATTTGAAGCAGCTCACTCGATGCATGACTTGACTAGCTCCATAGCAAAGGTATCACTCTTTTAACTCTGTCTCGAGTTCTATATGGTATTTTTCTAATTTTGGCCAAATTATTATACAGAAATTGGGTGTTAAAGCACCGCCTGTTAGGATTGATAGCCAGGCTAAGTATGGAGCATTGTCCAGAGGAGACGGCGCCATTTATCTGCGCTTCCCTCATAAAGGTTACCGTGAGAAAATATGGGATCATGCAGCTGGATATATTGTGGTCGCAGGTACAGAAACCAGTCTTGTTCTTTTATATGAAGCAATTTTTCTATTTTTAGTGACTGGTTTAATTATTATTGCTTCCATTGTTTGGCTGCAACTTTTGAGCTGGGTTCATTTTTTTATTTTCGTACTCAGTATACGACTGAACATACGCAAGACTTTTTTTTTTTGAACCCCCCTCCCTTCCATCGAACAAAAACTATGAGCTTGGAGAATCTCAGGCCGGGGGTAGGCGATTGCTTTAGTCCGGGCCCCAAAACTATATCATTTTTGTGTAAATTTTAAAAATGAGGCCTACCTTTTTTTTATTAAAAATAAAAATCAAAATCAAAATATTGCAGTTTTGGGAATGAGGCCAGGCAATGACCCTAATCCAGGCTAGTACTCTCTTTTTTTTCACAAAATTAAAATAGTAAGTAATTTTTAGTTTTTCCTCTCTTTTTTTTTT
Organism: Santalum album; assembly: GCA_034195605.1. NCBI lineage: Eukaryota > Viridiplantae > Streptophyta > Magnoliopsida > Santalales > Santalaceae > Santalum > Santalum album. Next base: position 28,483 of record JAXCHL010000039.1, read on the forward strand.
TTTTTTTTCTTACTGATCGTTCCTTTTTCTTTTCGTTTTTTGCAGAAGCTGGAGGTGTGGTGAGAGATGCTGCAGGGAAGCCATTAGATTTTTCAAGGGGAAGATACCTAGATCTAGACACAGGCATAGTTGTCACCAATCAGAAGCTGATGCCATCACTCCTCCAGGCGGTTCAAGAATCTTTGAGCGAGAAAGCTTCATCTCTGTAATTATTTTATTTCAAGGCATTATGATTTAGAACTCCTTCAACCGCCTCGATATTAACTGCTTTGTTGTCTGATGAAATCCAATGATCGTTCAGATCTGCGCTCAAGAGTCTTAGAACAACATAGTTGCACTTCTATCATTTTCAGCTGATGTATTTGCTTTTAGCCTTGTTTCTCCTCCTCTTTTACCGGTCTGTGATATGTCAATCAATGGCTACTTGTTTTATTCTTCTCCTGCCTTAGATTGTCTATATATGCAAGCTTCAACCTGAATGAGAATAAAATCCTTGCTAATACCTCGGTTTGTCTACAAGGATTGCTGTTCGCATCAATTGCTTCCTTCCTGTTCCAAAACAAACGGTTGTTCTTCCGGGTAAGGTTACCATTGGTTTACGGTTGTTCTTCCGGGGAAGGTTATCATTAGTTTGGCATATTCTCCAGCGTTGAGACCAGCATTAGCAGTAAACCCAGTATCGGCATAAAGAGTAAGAGTAAGATGATGCCTATGCTCAGTTCTGTCCAAGAATCAGCTTTTTATTGCCATGATCACATTTGTAATCTGAACACTTCAGTTACATTCTGTACATTAAATTGGGGGCTCTTAAATAAGTCAGGCAGCCTATCTCCTTGAACACTTACCCCATTTATCGCCATTATCTAAACAGGAACATCAGAAGGATAGTCTTCTGGGTGTCTTTTGATGGCCTCCCTGAGTAATCCCTCTTGCTCTTGGAGATTCGGCGGGGGAGCATCATATACGTCTGCAAAAAGTTCTGCGATCGGGGGCTTCTCGACTTTCTCTGCAACCTGAATTGCTTGCAACACCTGCAGCGAAAGCAACCCTAGTTAGGAATTTTCGGTTCTTAGAAAAGTAACCTCATACTTCCCACAAAGTACCAAACTGATGTGCTGACTCTAAGGATCTTATACTTTAGTATATGCTTTTGCAATTCTTGCATATAAAGATAGTAATACACAATTTACCACCCAAAAAAAAAAAAAAAAAAAACAAACAAACAAAGATGGCAATACACAAGTATGGCATTCTCTACATGTTAGTGTTGTTTGTCGTTACAGCTAAGATTGCATCACTAATTTATTCCAGTGGAACAACTATTATCTCGTTTAGTTCAATTTAGAACTCATAAAAATCATTTTTTTCGAGCCTTATTCTAGTCCAATCAAGAATTCTCATTCCACTTATGACTCATGGGAGAGCTATTCCTTATCTATTCTAATCCTATGGAATAACCATTTAATTTTCACTCTATTCCATTCAGCAATAAAAAAATGTAACTATATTATGTTTGGTTTGTGGAAAAATCGAATAACTATTTAATATAAATACAACATGTAAGTAATTATTTCCTCATGTGTCATGAGCTAAATGACTACACCCATGAAAGGAATAGACAAAATGTAACTATTCTTTATCTATTCCACATTAGTCCTTGAAAAGAGCTGTTGCTTACATATTCCCCCCATGGTTCACGGCATATTTGATGGATTAGGTCTCAATTTCTATTCTATTAAATTCTGAGAATCACACATAATTGATACTACAACAGTTATGTTTGAAAAGAAAGAGAAGTGGATCATTTCAATTGCACTGAATGCATTGCTGCATGTAATGTGGAGCCTTACCTGTTTCCTCACACTGTCTCGAAGCACCAACTCAGCCTCATCATTCCACCAACCGTTCCTTCCGATCCATTTTCTAAACCTAGTTGCAGGATCCCGTGCCATTTTCCACCATTCGATCTCATCAGTGGAGCGATACTTGGTCGAATCATCTGACGTCGAGTGGTGCCCCACCCGGTATGTTAAGGCCTATACAATGAAAGACATGATCCATCATTATTATGTCTTTGAAAATGTGAAATTCATAAGGAGAAAAAAAATGTTTACCTCAATTAAGATGGGTTTTTGCTCTTGGATAGCCATTTTACGTGCGGCAACAACAGCATTGTGAATGGCAAGAGCATCATTACCATCTACACGGATACTTTGAATCCCATAAGCCTGGCCTTTCACAACAACACCATCACCTGCCACAAAACATAAATGTTGAAACAAAATCTTGAACAAACTTCATATAGGAGTGCCCAGAAAGGAAACAACAGATAGGATGCGAGACATACTTCGAAACTGGTCTGAAATTGGGGTACTGATGGCCCACCCATTGTTCCGACAGATAAATATTACTGGAGCCTCCATAACTGCCGCAAAGTTTAATGCGGAATGAAAATCCCCCTAATATTATCCATGTGTTAGAAAAGAGAGAGCAACCAAAATCCCGATTTGTCCAAACTAAGGGTTACAGTCCATGCGGCTTCTTGTAGCACTGAGTTCTCAACAGTCAAGAAATGATTCACACCCAGATACCCAAAAGTAATGAAACAAATTTCAAAATTGTAAAAATGATCTCATTTAGACAGGGAGATAGACATTTAGGCTCTAATCTTGCAGCAACATCCATGAAATAAAAGATGGATTGAGGTGACTTCCATAAAATCTCCAAATGCCCCTAAATTTCTATCAGCTCAAGAATATTAATTAATACTAAAAAGTGTACCTCACTTGTGCCACCATCCCCAAAATATGTGACTGCACACGCATCTTTTCGATCCAGTTTCAAAGAATATGCAGCACCAACAGCCTGAGGAAGCTGTGTGCTGGAAAAAAAAAAAAGAAAAAGAAAAAGAAAAAATGCTCATGATCCTGATTTTTCAGGACCAAAAATATGATGGAGAGTATTTAAAATATATTTTGAGATTCCCATCGTCCATGTCTTACGCAATTGTTGAAGATACAGTGAAGTAGTTGTGCTTTTTAGAGCCATAATGGATTGGCATCTGCCTTCCTTTCCCATAATCAGCTTGGTTTCCAAAGCACTGATTTGCGAATTCTTGTATTGTGAAACCACGCCATAATAGAACTCCTGGCTCCCTGTACTGCATACAAATCAGAAATTTCTGTCTACATCATTCAAATCTAGCTCATGTCAATCATGATGCAACAAGAGCATGAAGCCCAAGAAAATTTTCCAATTTTTTACCACATAGTAAACTCCTAGACATTAACCACACTATTAATATACCAAAACTGAAAATAAAGAAACAGCATGTTGATTCTGAAGCAGTAAACAAGAGTTGTAGACAAATTAATGTCTCAAGTGCTGACCCATTTCCTCTATAACTAAAAGGAGTACCTCCTCAACTAATTATTTTTTCCAGATCTTTTAGACGTCTTTTTCGATCAAAGAGGGACCTTTCAAAATTAATATACAAAACATGAATAGGTTTAGATGTGTGATCTCATTCTGTTTGAGAAAAAAATTGAAGGATATATGTGCAAATCATGGTAAATGAATGTGTAGTGTGACCTGAGGAAAGATGAGATCATCATCGGTGAGAGCAGCTGCTGACGCAATGTTAATGGCCTCTTCTCCAATGGTGGTGAGATAGAATGAAATTCTTCCCTGCCTCTGGGCTTCATAGAAAGTGGCATCCATTATTTGAAGTGTGACCATCGCAGTGTACATTTTTAGAGCTGCTTCCTTGCCGACCTGACTACACTTATACCTCATAAGAGTTGCTCACATTGGGTCCACAGTTGCTTAAAGATTGAAATGGCTAAACAAATTTCTTCACTTTCCTCTTGAACTGGTTAGAGAGTAAGGACTAAGGAGGCCAAAGAATACCTGTATGAAATGTTGGTCAATGATAGGCTGACCCTTGTCGTCAAGGACCCGATAGCAGTGTGTTCGTTCCTCCGGGGATTCAGGTATAAACTTCATTTCAGGAGTGAAAGGCACCTTTCCTCCTGGGAAATCCAAGGACTGCCAGGAAAAGGTTGCTATCATGAGCACATATGTAATTTAATATGGAACATCACAGAAACTAAAAGAGTTTCTCAAATATAAAGGGATTTCAGGTTGGTTTTCAATGTGGAACAAGTAAAAATTCCAAGGGAAGAATAAATACAAGGTGGGAAAAAAAATCACAAGCATAAATAGTGAATTCACAGTAAACGTTTACACTTCAGGCATATGCTCAAGAATACACAAAATACAACACATTCAATACCTAATTTCACTACGTACATCGTAATGCTAAAAGTTAAACAAGTAAAGTTGAATCTGAATGTGGACTAATTAGATTAGCTGGTACCAGGAACTAGATCAAGATTAGCCAAAAGCAGATAGATTTTCAAGTTACAGAAGTACAACCCTTTGCCAAAACAACTGTTCTTTTAAATTATAATCTGGATCAAGGTCTGAAACTAAAACATTTCTGTTGCAATTGTTTAATTGATTCTTTTTCCCTTGACTCCTCCCAATTCTAGCTTCATCTACGAAAACTCTTTAAGGCCACTGCATCCAATTTCACGCTTCAGCATAACATCAGGAACAACATTAATAGGTTAGGGGGCATCCATTTCTCGAAACCTAATTTATGAAACTGAAGACAAACAAGCACGCATTCTTCATCGCAAAAAGCGCTTACAAAGAAGGTGAAAATAAATAAAATATGCACATTTTTTGCGTACCGGACTGTCATCGGAGTAGGAAAGTGAAGAATCCAACTGCTTTTCTGCTTCAGTCGATTTGAATCGGCGAGCCAACAAAAGGGGTTTCGAGTTATAGGAAAACACAAATGGGTCCTTAAAATCGGGAGCAGATATAAAAGATTTACGAGGGTGGTACCAATGACGATGGTGGGTCGAAGAAGAAGAAGAAGAAGAAAAAGCCCAAGAACTGGAGCTAACAGCGCCCAAAAACCCAACTTTAGATTTGAGATGATGACGAAAAAAAGCTCTTGATCTTGCAAGAGATGAGATAGCCATGAAAGGAGAAGAGAGGAAGGACAGAAGAAATGAGAGATAATGCCAAGATTGTACCGACTCACACCCAAATGTACAGCCATGGAAAGCTTTCGCTTTATATTCTCTCCCTCTTTTTTAACTGCATTGCGTATATATTTTCTTCCGAACATAGGGTTATTCCACGCGCGGCGGGTATGTAACCGCGCTTATCCTCCCAGTTTAACTCTCGGCAGGCACGTTGTTTTTAATTAAAAAAAAAAGGGGCCTATATTTGGAACTCACACTTAAAAAAAAACAATTGATTTTTTAATTATAAAAAATGTTAAATGTATCGAAATTTTTGCATCCGGGACAGCAGAAATGGGTTTTAATTTTGATCTTATTGTATTTGATGAATGTTTACGATATCTTCGTATTTTGGCCTCTAATTTATTATTCAATATTTAATTTGATCTCAGATTTTATTTTATTAAGCTCTTAAACTAATTCATACTATTCAATTTAAGCTATTTCTAATGAAATACATTAATCTCGTTTACTCATGTTTGGCTAATACTCTGATGTAATAACACATATTATTTACTCTCTTTTTTCTTCTTTATTTATTTAAATTTTTTTCACATCAAAAACTCATGTCGTTAGAAAAGCTTATTTATGTCTACATCTATCTTCATACAATAAATAAATAAAGAGAAAAGAGAATAATAATATTTTTTTTTACCACATCAAAATATCAACTAAACATGAGTAAACGAAATTAACGTGTTCCGTCCGAAATGGGCTAAATTTGATCAGGTGAGATAGTTTAAGAATTCAATTGGACAAAATAAAAAGTTAGGGACTTAATTGAACATTAAATAATAAGTTAGAGGCTAAAAGCGACCTTTTGTCTTCTTGTCTTTTCTAAGCGCACATTTTTATGCACTGTTTCATGCGCATCTAATGTTAATGCATTGAATGGGTAATGATACATGTACTCTTTGCACCAAAATGGTTATATGTTAAATTTTGTATAGTCTTATATTATTATTTAATTAAAGTATCTCTAAAAAAAAATTATATAAATTTTATCATGTCACTATTTTAATATAAAAAATATACAAGTAGAATTTCACTACATTAAATACATGATCTATCCGGCCCCTCCAAAAAAGTACAGAGTGCAACCAAAAGGAACTTATCTCTTAAAAACGAAAATTATGATTTTAACATATTTAATTTTTCAATAAATGTGTTCTTACTCAATGTCTTGAGCAAAATTTAAAAATTTAAAAACAGCACACACACACACACACATATATATATATATATATATATATGCTAGTTAAGTACACCAAAATGCTTTTTTCTTGGAAAAAAAAAGTAGTGTGAATGATAGGTAATTAGCTTATCATGACTAATTTTCATTAATATTCTTTATTAAGAAAATTGTATTGTTTTTCTCTTTTTTAGTATTTGGTGGCTTCTCAATAACACCTAACAGGATGAGACGAGAAAAAAGCTTACTTGAAAAGTAGGTTTTAAAGAAAAATAATTCCACCATTGTTACTTTAATCTTGATGGGTAAAAAGTAGAGTGGAACAAATGAGAAAAAAATAATTTATATTATAAGAAAAGACAACCTCAATCATAAATTATTTGAAAATAGAATCGTAAGATAGTGGCATTATCAGACATAGACTTAGTTAAAAACTTTTCAATAATTAAGTTATTAATATTTTCTTAAATCAAAGTACTAACGTTGAAGGGGAGGCTCAATTTTAATTTTTTTTTAAAATTTTTTGGACCAGTTGTCCACTCTAACTGTATTAACAGCCATTGAGAATTGTGAATCGAGCATGGTCCGCGATACAGATCCTTGAACCAACTTAAATTTGGTGCGTGCAAATTTATCAGAAGGAAAAATTAAAAAGTGCGCGTGGGCGCGGGCGTTGAATATTTTGTGCTTCACGAAATCCGGGAGTCGTGCTAAAATATTATGGTTGACGTGTCGTCAACACGTAGGCCCGCCTCGCTTCTGTGTAGTGGCGATAATGTTTATCTTTTGGGCTCTACCACCGTTTTCATAGCTCAGTATATTATTTTAGTGCTTGATTTTATTCCAGGTGCTAGGTACAGTATATAAATAATAATAATAATAATAAAAAGGTATAAAATAATGTAATTTTTAAATTTATATATTTTTAAATATTATGAGACGGTAGCTACACTTTACTTACGTGTGACTGTTATATATTAGTTTTTATTATTATTTTATAGACTTAATTTTAAGGCACAATTATTTCACCTAAGTTAAATATAACAAGTATAAAATAAAATGAGATTCAAAATTTCTCTTATTTTATTTGAGGATAGGTTAACATTAAAAACATAACCACATGACCCTATGGACAATGGATATATCTCATTATCTAGTCGTTTGAAATAAAAATAACATTCACAAAAGAGTAATACTACTTTTTTAAAATAAATAAATCCTAAACAAGAGAATAAATTTATATACACATAAGACTTGTTCCAAAATATTTTTTTTAAATAAATAAATTTATCTTTCTGAAAAAGACTAAATGACAAAGACATTTTTTATTCTACTAAAAACGTAGGCATCAATTGATTTTGAAATCATCATATCAATAATTTTTTGCTCAATCATTTTGAAACCGAACAGTAACATCAATAAAAGAATCAGATTTCAACTACTAAGTCCAATGATTGGTTTCATTTTTTTAATTTTCGGGTTTACATGGGAACCAAAGCACCAAATTACACAGAAACAACACTAGGAGAGGTCTCCGGACAGAGGATCAATTAACGGTGGAAGGGTATTATTAAGGAAGATGAGGCAATGACGGGGAAATTCGCATGCTCATTGCTGCGGAACCCTTCTTTTATGGGCTTCATTGCTAGAAAGGGCTTACTTATTATGTAAGGCCCATCTTCGGGCCTGCAGTTAAACTCATTCGGCCCATTACCCTGGCCCAGCTTGTTCAGGATAAACATAAAAAACATTTTCTTTTTCAGTGCAATAAGTGAACCCTCTCACAGGGCCCACCTATCTTTCGGGAAAAAAATAAAAAATACTGCAATAAGTGAAGTCTCTCACGGGGCCACGGTAATGGCTCTTTTCGAAAAATAAACAATAGGCGAAAGACAACTACATGTGTCCTTTTCCCCCCCTGATTTTTTCTTTAATCCTTCTAAAAATTTTATTTACTAATTAAATCGGGAAAAAACGAACTTCTCAGAAAAAAAAAAAAAAAAAAAGAAAAACGAGAAACAAAAATGTGTCTTGAAAATATATATATATATATATATATATATGAAAACACCTTAAAGAGGGAGTAAAATTTTATAACTATTTCAAAAAGAAAAATAAAGTTTTTAAAGGCATTAAGCCATACTAAAACGAGTTAAATTTAATTTCTAGTATATACAATCTTATAATATTTACCAATTTATCAACTAATTAGGGAAGATGCTAGTTTTTTCCCAGATAGTCGTCTTTCTGATACAAAAGCGTTGTTCTGATTCACAACAAAACTGTAGTTATTATACACAAAATGCCCTCTCTGGCTGTGCACTAACTGTTCGTCATGCGGTGACAGACGTTTCCTTTCATATGATTGTATGATTAGCTGTGTTTGAGGGTCTGAGCATCCACGTGAATTATATAAACTAGTCGTATTAACGACTTTTTTTATTAAAATATAAAAGTTTAAATACAAAATTATAAATAACAAAAAGAATGAGTATGTATTTAAAAAAAAAAATAAAAGTGAAAGGAGTAGAAAAAAAAAGTTGGGGGTGGGCGGTTAAGAAAATAACTTCCATTCAGAACTGTAAAAAATTTAAATTTAAAATTTAAAATTAATTTTGATTGATGGAATAAAAGATTCTTTTCCTTTATAATAGTAGAGATAACAGATTGATGTGCTTAGAATCGTACTGCAATATTATGATATGTTTGTTCGGGTAAAGGCGTTACGTGTTGTTTAACTCACTTCTTTGCCCTTTAAAATGTTCTAAAATCTCAAACACAGTTAACATTTTGTACGCAAAATCCATTTCAATATTTTGGCAACTGGATCAAACCTCTCACTCATAAACCGATAAGTTTAAGCTAAAACCTTAATTATAGTAGAAAAATGTTTCATGTGCTTCTGAACTGTTTAATTAAATTATATATTTTAAATTACATTTGTAAAACAAAATGTTGTACCACGCGTTAAATATTTTATTTTTGTTAAAAAAAAAAGTGTTCCTCAAAGACAACAATGTGAAAAAAATCCTGAAATAATGCAAATAAAAAAAAAACCTCAAAGTAGGTCTATGGATTTAATTTTTCCCAATAGAGGTGTTGATCTCGCAATGGTAAATTGTGAGACCCTTTTTTATTTTTAAATACCGATCTTGCAATATTCAATTGTGAGACCAGTAATTTATTATTTTGGATCTCGCAATCTAGTATTGTGAGACCCTTTTTTCGATTTTTTTTTCTATCTGCACACGTTTCTTTAGTTCCTCTTCCCCCTTTTTATTTTTATTTTTATTATGATGCCCTACTTTACGAAAATATGTAAAATGCCACATAAATACAAGAGTTCATATGATGTGCAAAATAGATACAATAGAAAATGACCACAACTTGGTCACATAGGCTGTTTACATCTGCATTGATCATATCCTTGCTGTTGACACCTGGATCATTCACAAATTTGACTTGATGAATCCGTTTCATTTTAGATTCTTCTAGTCCTCGACGGCCGCAGCCTATTTGTTTTCATGCTAGATTCGAGGGTAGGCAATTGTTAAAGTGTTGCCATTCATTAGGGTAAGCAGACACCCATAACGACGAGTCGTACAATAACTTTAATTTGGGTTCTCAAGCCTTCAATAATGCATTCGCTAGGAAACAGTATGAGACATATAGGAGAAGGTTTGACGGATTAATACAGGCAAACTACAACAGCATGTGAAAAATGAATTATAAATGAATCCCACTCACCATATGTACAGTGGCAGTTTTGCATTGATATTTGTTGTTTATTCCCCCCTTGTGAATAGCATTGACGAACCGTGTGGCTATCTTCACTTCGAAGATGCCACGGTTTTGATCAAACACCATAACACTATAAGCAAAAGCCTTCGCGGACCTATGTTCCAAGATCTTTTGTGCCCGTGTAGTGAATTGGCCCTCACTTTTAATGTGATTACCATGCGAAATATTAAAGAAGTTGTTTATCTTGTGGAATGTTCATTTAACGGCCGCCGTTATTGGCAGGGATCTTGGCGTTTTCAACACTCCGTTGAAACATTCTACCATGTTAGTCGTCAGCTCCCCACATTAACAACCACCGTATGAGTTAGGATCCACTTCTTCACATTAATGACGTCCAAGTATTTGAAAACATTTTAGTCTATCTCCTTTATACGGTCCATGTAAACCTTGAATTTTACCTTCTGCGGCGTATTCCCAGCGAATATTTTTGAAAAATTGTTACGGACATGCCATATATAGAATCGATGAAAAATTAAGGACTCCTGTAGATTATATCGCTCATTGTTAATGGCTGCCAAAATAGAGGGTGTTCGATCCAAAATCAAGCACACTTTGAGTCGATTAAGGATGATATGTCGTCGAATCTTTTGCAGAAACCATCCCTATGATGACATTGTCTTTTCTTGGACAACTCCAAATGCAAGTGGATATACTTGCTGGTTTTCGTTAGTTCCCACGGCCATGAGGAGCTACCTCTTATATCGCCTGACAAGGAAAGTGTCGTCCACCGCGATGACTGGTCACCAGTATTTCTAGCCGGCTACTGACGATTAAAACGCCCAAAACACATTTCGAAGCGTACCTCTACTGGGCATTGAGCGTGACACCCCCACTTTTAACACTAACAAATGTACAAGGGTGCACTCATTCATTGTTCACTAATCGGTTCCCTATTATTAACACCAAAGTGGAACCATATACAATACACTTAATAGTGTATTACAGAATTTATCACAACTCAAAGGGAGTTTAATGTGACCAAACAGTTAAAAGTTTAACTAATGGTAGCCCCTTTCCCTTTACCATCACCACCACTCTCTTGCGGCACATTCATACGGGACCCACCTGAAAAAGGTTCAAACCAACAAGGGTGAGTGCAAGCGAACACTCAATAAGGGATAATCAATCAGGTGCATGTTCAATAAAGATCAACACAACAAATCCAACATAATGTAGTTCGACCCATCAACCATTGAGAGACCCATAAGGTCATAAACGGTGTGTTTATTCAAACCCATACATGGGGTCTAACATTTGTGCATTAACCTAGGCAGGAGGTCTACTCAACGTGTCAGGACTCGTTAATCTGCCATTACGGCTCATGCGTGCATTAACCTAAGCACAGGGTCTCTCATTTCCACTTTCGTGGTTGTTTATCTTAGTCAATAGGTTCAAACGCGACATTTAACAACCAACATAACAAATAAGACCGAACAAATAGGTCCAACCACGTTTAAATCAACGTTTGGGGTGCCCAACAATTGTAATAACAATAATTGGAATTATGGGTTCAAATGGTTATTCCCGATCGCTGCCAAATCAACAAGTCGAACTCAAATTATATGTTCAACCATAATCCGAATGAACAAATAAATATAGACATGTCAAAAAAAGCCTGAAACAGCAAATAGGAACCAAATATTAATAGCTTTGTATAGATTCATGGGAAAATTGAGATATTTCAACAAAAGGATTGAAATTTCCCGTAAAAGATCAAATCGCATATGAAATGATAAATTTTTACTTACAAATAATAAACTTCCCTTAAAAAAAAAAGATTACTCTTGGTGGTTCGTGAAATCAAGATTTGTTCTCTTTTCTCTTTTTACCTCCCACGGCTTTCACGTTTCTTCGTCTTCCTCTTTTTTCTTTTTTCTTTCTTTCCTTTTCTCTTCCTCGCTCCCGGCCCCCTCTCCTTTTTTTTCTCTTTATGTTTTTCCTCCCAGTTGCCAGTGGACGACTTTCCTATCCACTTTATATATATCTATGCTGACTTTCAAAAGCTTAGTGCCTAAGCTTAGTCCGGCCTCCCCCACCACCAGCTTGTCCACCACCTGCATGTTATATATATATATATATATCAATTGTAGCATGTTAAGATAATAAATATATTATATTTTTTAATATAACCTACGCCCATTAAGTTATTGTTTTCCGCTTCACTACGTATGTACATAAATAATTACGTATCGTATCGTGCATTCACTGATTCTATTTTTTATCATGTTTACCATCCTTAAATTCTTATTGGGTTCCGATGATATCATTTCATTACTCTAATTCATTAAATCTAAATGCCGTACCAAGCTATGCATTTTCAATCCTAACTTTACCACAAGTCCTGTTAAAAATTTAATAAGAATTTAGGGGTATTACACTCTCCCCTCCTTAAAAGAATTTCGTCCTTGAAATTAACATACCTAATCTGTGAACAATCCCGGATGCTCTCTTTTCATGCTATCTTCGGGCTCCCACATTGCTTTCTCCATTGAATGGTTCCATCACAACACTTTTACTAGGGTATTTGATTTATAACCAACATCCAACTAGTTCATCAAACCATCTCATTTGATACGAAATTTAATCTCAATCCTCACAAAATAATTACCAACCAATCATTTGGCTATTCCAATAACGGTTGCAACCCTTTCATATGTTGTATTGTTCAACCACCAACTTCAATTCGTTAAGCCTTATGACATTTAATCTCTCACGGTTGCATTTTAGTCCATCAAATATAAAAGTCTAACATAAAATCCATTAACCGTTAAATCTTCCATTTCTACTACACCAACTATTATATAGTACAAACGACCCTTGAGTTGCAATGTTCTACGAGAATTTCTAACTAATATTTGTCAAACTATATCAAAATTCACATAAGTTAACTTTCATCTCCATCTGGTATTATTCTTTGATTTGGGAATCTATAGGTGCTCACCTGAATTTTAAGCTCATCAAGATTCTTTATTAGTCAACCCAAAAGGACCAACAACTCTCTCCTCCTTTTCTTTTTCAGATAGACAGGATATGTAACTAAGTCAAACTTCTAATCCTTGACTGCAAAACAATCCCCATAGTAAGGAAACTAAGTGGGGAAACATTTTCAATCCTTCGTATGGCATCATATATAATGTGCGGCTTCGTAATTGTTATTGATTTGTGACATTTTGAAGATTGAAATAATAAATATAAAAGATAGTAGAATAAAAATAATAAAAATTTAGGGGGAAAGGAGTGTAGAGCACGGTGGGAGTAATATGGAAAGTGGGCAAGAGAGAGATTTAAAGTTTGGAGAAACATACAGACTCAGTAATTTTCTATTGCAAGTCTAATATTCGTAACTGAAATTCAACAACTTTCAATTCAAACTTGCAATAAATAAATTATGAGTTTGAATTTCCTTAATAGAGAATTGCGCAATTGAATTAAAGGTCTTGCAATACTAGATTGTGAGACCCAAAAAAAAGGTCTCACAATTAGTTATCACGAGACCAAAATAATAAATTACTGATCTTACAATTAAGTGTTGTAAAATTAGTATTTAAAAATAAAAAAAAAATCTCATAATTTATTATTATGAGACCAACATTATATCGAAAAAGGTTAAACCCGTACACTAATCGAAGGCAAAAGCTCTTATTTTTTTAGAGCGCCACGTATACCAGTTCGTCCGCCCGTGAACAGGTGTCTGTCCCACACAAATACGCTACATTTCCGAAAAGGCCCACTCAGAACTAACAAATATACGAAATTACACCACCCCTGCGGGGAACTCACGTGAACGAGTTGCGCCCCGAGGACCCGGGTGGCCTTTCCCACCGAATCACTCTAAGCCACCTGTTTCCTCCCTGCGGTTTCCGTTCAAAAACTTCAGAAGTAAAATTTCGAAAAGGGGTTAAATTACGTAAATGTCCTTTGAAGTTTGAAGTTCTCTTTAAAATTTTAATTATTATCCTCTCCTTTTTTTTTTTTAATTACAGAAGAGATTAGTAAGTTGGAAAAAAAATAGAGAAATTAATTCACACAGAAAAAACGTGAGCCCTCGATCTTTACCTCACGAGATTGCTACCAATTGGTTAATGCTCACAGGTGATTATTATCCACTAAACTTTTAAAGTAGGCTTACTGGACTCATTCTTAATAATTTCTCATCGAAATTAAAATTTTTGTTTGTTTTCTTTTCTAGTGGATAAGAGTGGAAAAATAAGAACGATGAAAACATTAATTATAATTTTAAAAACAATTAAGGAATAAGTATAATAATTGAAATTATTGGGTTATATTTTCGTTTGGTTTTTGTTCTGTTTTTCGTTTCTCATTCCCATTTTTAAATTTTTAACCAATAAAAACATAAAACACATATATATTTCTATTTTGTGAATTTTGATCCCATTTCTATAACTTTTGGGAACTCCTTATTAAATTATAGAGTAAGAAAATATTAATTCTAAAATTTTTAAAATTTTGAGAATAATATTGTTCTCCTTTACTCATGATTGTCTAACTCCAGTTTTCATTGTGTTGTCAAATTCTAGCTAAATTTGGAATATCGTGACAAGAATTCAATCACTTTTGTCGAATTCTAATAGCCTCAATCGAAAATAATGTGTATAAATTAAATATATTTCTCATTTTTAATGAATAAAACCAAAAATCGAAGGGGTACATTTTGTAGATTTTCGTTAAATTTATTACGAAAGTTACAAAATATTAAAAATAGAGAGAAATAAATTAAAGTTTTAGCACTGACACAGTGACACTCCTGCTTCCCGAGTTGAGCTGAGAAGCAGAGTGAGTACAGACGAGGGGGAGAGAGAGAGAGAGAGAGAGAGAGATTCAGCATCGTTCCATCTTCAATCTTCGATGAAGAAAGAAGGGTGTGAGATCGAAGCAATCGGAATCAACTACAACATTTCCCTTCACAGAAGAGAAACCCCCTTTTCGATCTTCTCCAAACAGGGAGCCCGGCGGAATCGCCAGCAATGGTCGCCGGAAAATTCAACTCCGGGGAAAGAATTCGACCCCACAAAGTTCCGGCGTGTGCTCAGTGACGTGAGCTTCCGGGCGAAGCCATGGGAGATCCTCGCCATCGTCGGCCCCAGCGGCGCCGGAAAGTCGTCCTTGCTCGAGATCATCGCCGGGAAACTCACGCCGGACTCCGCTTCGATCTTCATGAACCACACTCCCGTGGACCGGGCCTGGTTCGGGAAAATCTCCGGCTACGTCGCGCAGAAGGACACTCTGTTCCCGCTGCTCACGGTGGAGGAGACTTTAATGTTCAGCGCAAAGCTCCGGATGAGGCTCCCGTCGGCGGAGCTCAGTGCGAGGGTGACGGCTCTGATTCGGGAGCTCGGCCTGGGCCGAGTCGCCGGAGCCCGCGTCGGCGACGAGAGGGTTAGGGGGATTTCCGGCGGAGAGCGGCGGCGGGTCTCCATTGGCGTCGAGGTGGTCCACGAACCGAAAGTCTTGATTCTCGACGAACCCACCTCGGGTTTGGATAGCTTGTCGGCGCACCAGATCATCGACATGCTCAAGGCTATGGCGGAAACCCGTGGGCGAACAGTGATTCTCAGCATCCACCAACCCGGGTACCGAATCACGAAGCTGTTGAATTCGATCCTCCTTTTGGCAGATGGTTCGGTTCTGCATCAGGGCACCGTGGATCAACTAGGGTTTCGGTTGAGACTTATTGGATTAGATCTCCCCCTTCACGTGAACATCCTTGAATTCGCCATGGAGTCGATCGAAACCATTAAAGGGCAACAAAAATTGCAGCCATCATCGCAGCGAGAATCACAGGCACTAAATGGGAAAGGGGAAAGAGGGGAAGCGGGAGATAGCCGCAGTGGGAAATTCACACTCCAGCAACTGTTTCAACAATCGAAGGTGGTCGATGAAGAAGCCATCATCGATTTCGATGCAATCGATCTTCCAATCGGTTTCGCGAACTCCAGATTCCGAGAAACAGTGATTCTCACCCACAGATTCTCGAAGAACGTTTATCGGACCAAAGAGCTCTTCGCTGGTCGGACGCTTCAAATGTTCATCGCCGGACTGGTGTTGGGCTCCATCTTTTACAACCTCAGGGACGATTTGGCCGGAGCGGAGGAAAGGGTAGGTTTATTCGCGTTCATCCTTACATTCCTACTCTCTTCCACCATTGAAGCCCTCCCGATTTTCCTACAAGAGAGGGAGATTCTAATGAAGGAGACTTCTAGCGGAAGCTACAGAGTCTCCTCCTACGCCATTGCCAATGGCCTCGTTTATCTGCCATTTCTCCTAATCTTGGCGGTACTATTCACTCTGCCTTTATACTGGCTCGTCAGATTGAATCCTAATTTCATGGCATTCGTGCATTTCTTGGTCTTGATTTGGTTGATTCTTTATACTGCGAATTCGGTGGTGGTGTGTTTCAGCGCACTCGTCCCCAATTTCATCGTCGGGAACTCTGTGATTTCCGGCGTGATGGGGTCGTTCTTTCTGTTTTCCGGCTACTTCATATCAAAACAGGAGATTCCGGATTACTGGATTTTCATACACTATTTGTCGCTGTTCAAGTACCCATTTGAAGGGTTTCTGCTGAATGAGTTCTCTGGTTCGGGGAAGTGCTTGGATTACATGTTTGGGATTTGCATTGTCAAGGGGGAAGATGTGCTTAGGAAAGAAGGGTATGGGAAGGATAGCATATGGAGGAATTTGGTGGTCATGGTGTGTTTTATCTTGGTGTATAGGTTCATTTCTTATGTCATTCTCAGATTCAGATGCTCGCAGAGGACCCCCAAGGGTGCCCTTGTTTGAATAACAAGGTCAGTGGTGACCTCTAATGCCGAATTACGTAGCATTTTTTTTTTATATATCTGCGCCTGGTTATTCGTTGCGATTGATATTGCTTCTGTTGTTTCTGTTACTAGCATTGTTTTAAAGTATACTTCTGTTTGATATAAAATTTAGGCTTTGTTTAAATGGTGAAAATAGGATTTGGACTGGCAAGCGAATGTAATTGAGAAAAGAACAGCAGTTCCCTCATCTGATGGCCATTCCATTTCAATTTATGTTATCCACAATGGAGTGAAATTCAGTAATTCTCATTCCCATCTCATACATTCAGGTCTCTTAGTTTAAACACATGCGTCATGTTCAGTTCATCAGAATCATGGGAATAGAATAGGTAAAGAATAACTATTTCTACGGATCATGAGTGATAAGTGGTATAGATAAGAAAGAAATATTCTCAATGACCATTGATGGAATATGTATTCTTAATTGGATGGAAAGTTTTAAAGCGAACCAAATGAGATAGTAGCTATTCCTTTGGAATAGGGATGGAATAAAATGATTATTATCATGAACTAAATATTGCACTACTGTTCTTACCATTTAAAGCATTAGACACTCAGATTTCTTATCAAATGCTTACCATAGTCACTAGCGAGATGATTTAGTGACTGTAAATAGTTTTTTCTCCGTACCGGGATAATTCTGGAGACAGTGGCGACAGTGACTATGGTGAAATGGTGTGTCACTGAGAACTTGGGATCTAACCTCTGCGCGAAATCATGTCACGTGAGAGTTGTGTCCACGCAAACCCAGGCATGGCCTTCGACAGCACAATCAAGTATACCTGTCATTATGCAGAAGTATATGATGCCATTTCATGGAATAAGGCCTCTTATTTCAATAATGGGATCAACTCATCAAATCCTAGGTGCCCACTTGTAGTGGTTGCAGTCTGCAGTTGACCGCAGTGGATAGGGTATCCTGAAAGAAACTGTGTGCCCTATTCCATACGTGGGAGCTGACATATACAGCACATCCAGCAATTATAAGCTTTAATTCGTGATTAGGATGAAGCCGTCTTTCATTATATGTATATTTTTCTTTGTTGGCTGAGATAAGGGGGACCAAAGTATACTACAATTGATGAGTAATGGTGATGATGTGTTGGTTTATTTTTGCTCTCTGCAACATGTGAGTAGACAGTGCTCTTCATCAACAACAGACGAGGACAATTTATCATACTCTTCTTTCCTCTTCAAGGTGGTTCATATTTTTTTTGCTGTCCGTGCGTTGGTGTTAGCTGTTGATCTTTTTGACTAAAATGATGCAACATGTGTGTGAACAGTGTTCCCTCTGCGTGCTGTGATTAGCATTTCACCATTGAGCTTCCAATGCTACAGAGAGATTGAATCCAATGGGTATATGTTAGACCCCCAGTGTAAGAAAGTCCAGGATTTGAATACTTGTGATTACTTGAAGGGCTTGTGCTTACAAACAATAACACGGCATTAGTTGGACGTCTCTCAGTCCATCTTGCCCTCCAATCCCCAACAGTACTGCTCCTGTTGAGGCCTTGAAGCACTTGCTATGTAGTTCAGCAGTCATCTTATCGAAAGAACGATTTTTGTGCATGAGTCTATCCTTTTGAGACTTGAGTTTCGGTGAAATATCATCGATGGCGAACATCGGTAACTCGTAAACACTGAGTTTACACAGAATAATCCCACATCTTGCAGCATTTTCAGGTCCCCATTTAAAGGATGCATTAGCTGATTTCATGTCTCCACACTCCCAGTACATGTCAATTAGAGAGCTGAACATAGAACGCATTACATTTCGCCTTCTAATCATGTTTGCATGGACCTGTATCCCCCTCGAGGCATCGGACGAAAAACAAAATATGTTACGTCGGTTTTGTTACGTTTTCCCTCATCACAACCGTGGCACCTGTAAAGCCTCGACTCCATGAACCTGAAGCAGCAATTCTAAGGCACTCAAACATGCACAAGCACCCAAAATACTCACTCATTCACAACTATAGGATTATAGTATTTGCTGCATTTTTTTTTTCTTGTTAAAAGAAGGAAAAAAAGCTAGTGGTGATTTCTTTTGTTTAAACCCATGATGGGAAAAACCAGAAACAGAAGAATTGAGAGTAAACCCTCATACCGGACCCCTAATTGAATGATCATATTCTGGTAGAAGGTTCGCAATTCGTTCAGGATTTGGATTCGCTGCAAGGATTATACCGTTATAAATATTGCAATTTAGCGTCCATTTTTATTCCTGTGTGAGAATGACATACATAATTAAACCGTTGAAACAAAAAGCCTGACTCTCCTTTCAGGCTCTAACTTCATGATTTTCTTTTATATTCTTCCTTCATAACCTATTTCCCGTCAAGTACCATTTTTTTTTTTTTTCGCTTGTCATCCCTTTAGCTTTATATGTCGAAAATGGGAGACAAAATTATTTGCAACCCACATGATAAAAGAATTATCTCTTGAAGCAACAGTCTCATGGATATATATATATATATTGATTCCTGTCAAGAAATTACCCATAACTTTACAAAAATTTTCTTTCATATGCTTCAGAGTAAAAACTAATGTACTTTGAATACGATTGCTATCCGAAACTGGTTCAAAATTAAAATGGTTCTCTTCTTTCTTTTTTGTGTAATTTTTCTTGGCTTTCCCTTACATCTCCACCCAACTCATTTCACTTTTTCCCCCTCTAATTTTTTCCTTCTTTCTAAGATTAGTTTTTTTTTTTTTAAAGCATGAGCAGATTATGAAGGAAGAACAAAAAAAAAAAAAAAAAAAAAAAAATCATAAAGTTTGAGATGAATGTGAAGAGGGGAGCAAAATATAAAAGGAATATATACATACAACACTCAAAAGTAATTTTCCATCTTCTAAACATTTCATTCTTATTTATATTATATTCATTAAATAACAATACATGTTTTTTGCAAGATGTCAGAACCATTCAAACTGATCAAGCAAATAACTCCTCAAACTCCGAAACCTTGGAAAGTTCAAGTTCGAGTGCTAGAGAAACATATCCCCCGACAAGGTTATCAACGCCCAATAAGATATCAATGGTTCATCCTTGCTGACTCAGAAGGTATTTTAATAGCTTATAAATCAAAATCAAGTTTATTTTATACGTCAACCTAATTTAAACATGAACTATATTAGCTTTTACATTTTACATTTATTTAAACCCTTATACCATTTCAGGGCACTAGAGTGCAAGCGCTTAAATATGGAGCTGATGTTGAAATAATCAATAAGTGCCTTCATGAAAATAATTAGTACTACATATCAAATGCTATCGTGAAAGATTCAGCTGAAACATCACGCTACAGATTTTAATGCAGCCAATGGACCATTAGTGGGAGAACATTAATTGAACCAATTACTAATGATGATAACACTCTTATACCACTTCACAACTTCACACCATTTGATGCATTCCCTACTTTGATCAACTCTGGAGCAGAAATAAGTAAAACTACTAACACAAAACACAATACTATAAAGCTTCGAAGACAGCAACAAACAAAATTTGGCCTCTCCAACATCCAAGAATTCATCATCATAGATCAATTGTACACTTTATAAACTATTTAATTCCAAAATTATTTTTTTCCTTACCATACATTAGCCTTATACATGTCTTTTTTAAGTTCAGCACGAAGCCTACACTTCTAACAATGTGGGATTGCTTTGTTGATACACATGGCAAACTCATGCATGAAATAGCCAACACTTTTCCAATCATTATTGGAAAAAGATTAAAAATATCATATTACAATGGTAATTAATTGCTAAACCCCTTAATCTTTTTTACTTGCCATCCTATTAACTTTAATTTCCTTACTAACAATAACATCTTCCTTGTTTTTATTCATATATATTTAGGTGTTTCCTTGAGCACAAAATCATCTAGCTCCTTCTAATAGACCTAATCATAGCTGAGGCAAACGAGCTAAGGAAATGGTAAGTTTACATCTAAGCTCATTATGAATTTTTTTCTTTTGTAATACTAACTATTTATTCATAATCTTAGCTGAAATTATAACCTACAATATGCATAGAATATAAACATTCAAAATAATACCTCTACATATTTTTAAACATTTAACTATTATATTCATTCTTGCTTTCAGCTTACAGGGTAATTGATAAAAGAAGCATCTTAGAGAACTTCCGATGCTCCAAAAAGTCACCTTCCCTCAAACTCTAGGCCTTCATCTTTGATCAAATACGAAATTATTGATATTAAAGACATATTCGAAATCCCTCTTGAGGCATAAAACCTAAGCTTAAAATTTAACCTCATTCATACAACCAAATATTATTAAAAATCATATGTTTTATGTACGTATATTCTGTTAGTCTTAACAAAATCGAAACTTTCTAAAATATCATCTTTCACTTATAGGTACCTTTTTGGGTTAAAGCCTCAATCAAATTAACATCTAGTGATCAAAATTTGTATACGTGTGTTGCAGTAAATGCCACAAGGCAACATCATCAACTTTTGCACAAACATATGAATGCAACTGCCTTAATCAAAATTCAAAGGCAACTATTAAATGTTCTTGTGAATTTGTTAGAGTTCAGCATTTGGTTTTACATGAAATTTTGCTGGCTTAATCTGAAGTGTTGCTGAAATGCTTATCAATTGATAGCAAAAGTCTTTTGATCTAATTTAGTTTGATACCCATTAGTTTGTGTTGGATTTTCACTTGAATTTTCAGGTGGACAGGACTATTAATCAACTCGAACAAGTGGGTTCAAATTTCTTGGATATTATAGGACCTGTTTATGATGCTGCGGCCGATACTTTGGAACCTTGAATTGACACTCAGCCCCAATATTTCATTGTGCATTTCAACTTTAAACTTTTGGACAGTTTACTTGTGCTGTGTGTGCTCCGAACTTGCTTTGTATGCTCAAGTTCTTTCCATGTTGTTGTTTTGTTTCTTTTCTCTCAACAATGCAAACAATTGTCGTTGCAAGTTGTGACCTTTAAACTAAAGAGTCTAAATAACTCAACAAAATGAGTAAATATAATTTTATGAACAAAGGTAAGTCATTCTAATACCACTTTTATAGTCACAAGGTCAACTTAACATGAAAAAAATGATATTGTTGAACATGTTACAAAAAAAAAAAAAAAAAAAAAAACAAAGGAAAAATAAATATGCTATGAATTTCATATTTAATTCCACGTCTAGATAAATTATTGTATTCTAATATACGTATTAAGTTCAACGTCATAAATTAAAACAATAAGTACTAGCAGTATAACATGTAAGTTAGCCTTACTGAAAAATTCTAAAATTTGTCCCTAAAAGATTATAAACTTAGAGACCACAAAAATTATTTCAAGCATAACAACAGAGCCACACGTGAGTTTTAATAAAAATGATCATAAATCTCTATTCAATAAACTAGGGGTTCAGACCTGATTTCCCTCTTCTAAACTTATCCTATATATTGATAATACAAAGCCAATTTCACATATTTCTGACTTTACCAACTGGTTTGATTAAGGACTAATTAAGGATTTGTAACAATGTTCACTTGTTGCAGAGACTGATTAGAATCTAGGGTACCAGTTGATTACACAGAATAAGTGTACAAACGTTACCCTAGTCTTCTGAGGTGCAATCATGTAAATTCACTCCTTATAACCTCTCCTTGCCTTGTGGATGGAAAAATAGGATAGAAAGCTGATTTGGGATTTCAGAATTGCACCTTGCGCTGCATAAAATCTTCATGTGAAGATGATTGATTGATGCAAATAAAAATGTAAAACGCCAAGAACCCTGTTCCCCGTTCCGTGGTTTGACCGCATAAAAGGGAATAAAATGATCATATTCTCTTGAAACGATCTTTTTAATTGTGTCCTTGTTCCATTTTCATTTCATTCCCCACGATTTGAACGCAAACTGTCCCCTTTGTTGCCTGGAGAAGCAAACCTACTTGTGCTCCAGTTCTCAAGTTTCTTTCCATTGAAAGAATGCTTCAAATCCACAAATCTCTCCAAATTCAACCTGTTGACTGTTGGAAAGGTAGTTTACACATGTCCATCAAAGATTATTTGGTGTTCTCTGGTGTGCCTTTACTAAAGTTGTTCATACTATGAAACATCCAATGGAAGGATTTACTAATTATTATCATGACCACTATTATTGTTATTATTATTGATTTTTTGGATTACAAATGCTAAACAAGCAACGTATTCCTGGTCCTCATCAACGCTTACGTATGATTAATGTGGCCATGGTTGTCAGTAACCAACAGATATATTTTAGAACAAATTCTTGAAATAATACAGAAAAAAGAAGAAGCAAATTCTTAAACTAGGTGTATGTTTTGCTGTTTTTTCAAAGTAGGTGTTTTTTCGATCCCTCATTTGTGAAATACACGACCTTTTTTTTTTTTTTAAGTCACACATTTCAGCAAAGCGTACACCTTTTTTTTCTTTTTTGTATTGTTTCGGAAATTTGTTCCATATTTTATCCATGTTGCATGCATACTTAAGAGTTCTACTATGGGCCATTGAGCTAGTACTTGTAACTATATTTTCCACATCTGTCAACATTGAGACATATATATATATATATATAGTCTCATTTAACTTGATAAAATTACATAATTCAATTTTTTTTCCCAGAACATGGCACCTAGTACAGATGTACATACATGGGCTATCATACACGTCAATAGACTCTACTGAATCAATTATTGATTTTTTTTGTTGGATTTCCTCAACATTTGTTTTCTCATTATGAAACTCTAGCTAAGGTCAACTTAGTGTTATTATACTCACGAACGGTGGATATCTAATTCCCCCACTAACAAGATAATAGGTCACATGTATTCACTGTTCTCATAACAGCCAAACTCAAGCTCATCTTTCATCTGTCATATAAAAAAATTCTACAGTTGTATTCTAATGAGTTTACTTTATATATATATATATATATATATATATTGAGAGAGAGAGAGAGAGAGAGAGAGAGAGATTTTTTTTTTTTTTTTTGGCATGTTGTGAATGCAGAACGAGTGTCACGGAATGGATATGAATTATTGTTATTATCATATGGTACAAGACACAAATAGGATTATATTATTACAGTTTTTGTCTATCTACAGAAACATGCTCCCCAAGGCCTACTGTACATGTGTTGTAGCTCATAATATATGACTAACAGAGTCTACACATTAATCTTGAATACACAATAATTTTGTTAAGATTGTTTTTCCTTTTTCTACACTCGATATAGATATACGCATATCAACCTGAAAAAAAAAAGTCAGAGTAAGGCTTGACGCCGTTGATAAGGTTGCTCATTTATAACCGAAAAATCTGGAGTTAGGAGTCGTGGTGAAACAGCCTCCTCATAAAATAATAATGGAAAATATAAAAATGTTTTATGAGTTGTCCATTTATAGACCACGGCAGAAATTAGGGTAGCACTTCGTAATCCAAATTATTGACAATTTTGGCATAATTAATCATCAGTTTCGTCCTTCTAGAACATGCCCCCTAGAGGAGAGGTACGCTAATAGGCTCTGTTCCATTTATTTTTGACTTGTAATGTACATTCCTATACCTCTAGTACCCTAGGAGTTCAAATTTTGTTAGGACTCCTCTATTTTTCGTCTTTCTAATTATGAAATTTTCTAATTAAAGTCAACTTAATGTTGGTTGTTCAAGATGTGCTGCTTTCTCCCCAAGGAACAAGCTCCTCGAGGCTTCCTTTGCTAGGCCCCTGTTTGGGGTCCAACAAGAAATTTTTACTCTTTTATTTAGATTTGTAGCCATACAAATTACAAGAGCATAAATGAATAAATAAGATCAACTATTAGTTTCCATCCTACTCAATATTTAGAGACCCTGCAGTCGAACGATTCAAATTACGATTCAAAATATGATATTTCACTCGATAGATGAAGATCCTACGAAATCATTAAACGTATTTAGCCATGCTCCTGCAATTAGTAAGGTTAAGTAAAGGGAAGAAAGATCCAAAACCCAATAGCAAGATTTCCAAGTCGCTCTTTCACGACAGCCCAATATAACCCATCTTTTATGTCAAGAAATAAATTATATTTACCTTAATTTTTTCTTCAATAGTAAGATATATGAAAAATCATTTATATATATATATATGGGAAAAACAAAGTCTAAGAAGCTTATTAAATTTCTTATCTATGAAATAGGTAAACACCCGTTATTTAGATCCTTATATGAAAATTCTCACCATGCAGAATGAAAGAACATGAAATATAAGGACTTGCCAATTTTCATGTGGCTTGATGATGCATATGACCCTCATCAATATGGTGAAGTACCAAAAGGTTTAAACCATTATAATTATTTTGAATTTTTCATCATTCAGATGTTAGGGTATGTATTGGCATAAATTACATGAAAATTAACAAATCCTCTTATTTTTCACGTTCTTTCAATCCAGTAAGGTTAGAAATTTCATAATGAGAGCTAAGTAACAGATATACTTACCTAGTTCATGGATAAGAAATCTAAGAGCTTCTTAGACTCCATTTTTTCATATATATATATATATATATATGCATGTTTGCGTGTGTGCAAGAAAATGCTATAGAAAAAAAAAAAACCCTGAAGTGCCAAGTATTATTATAAGAGCTATGTATAGGGGAATGCTAACATGAGTAAAATATTATGTGATAATATGCGATCATACACTACTTGAGCATGTTTCTAAAAATTTCACCCATACGAATAGAAATAGTATGGAAAAAAATAGGAAGATTGACTAATTGTCATAAAGTTTGGTGATAGATAAAACTTTCATAAGAGTCGAGGCAGCACCCATGGCCCACCAACTCTATCATAAGATAATCCAACAAAACTTAGCCTGTCAAATAATCTTGACAAACTTTGACTCGTAGCTTGTCTTGACCCAACATACAGAACCAATCCAATTGTCATTTTTAATTCAATTTTTTTTTAATGATTTTTTGGGTTTAAAATTAAAATTTTTTGCTAAATATTGATTGATTTAAGGAAATACTAAAAGAACAAAAGTTGTACCGGTAATAGGGTAGCAAGCTTTCTTGAACAACCTCTCAAACAAGCTCGATAAAAACTCGTTTATGTTTGTTTGTTAAGCTAATCAAATCATTTTGAACAAATTTTCCAGCTGGCAAACTAAAACAAACCAAGCTTGAACATAGTGAAAATTAGCTAGTTTATGTTCGCAAACATGTTTTCGCCAACCTTGTTCATGAACACAATTGTGAAATACATTTGTAAACACGTTCTTTATACGCATGATGGAATGTAACAATTTTGTGGTGTTTTAAGGTTTTATTTCACATTTTATTTATCAATTACTTATTTATTTAATATAATATTACATGTGCTTGTTTCTTTACTAGAACGAACAAGCTTGTCTGCAAACTTAACCTTGTAAGCACTTATCAAAGTATGTTTGCAAACTTTTTGATAGCTTAACAAATTGTTCGCGAACAAAGGGAGTTCATATGTTCAACTCAGGTTATTTATTTGCAGTCCTATCTAGCAAGGTGAGTAACTGATTTGTCGATCCATCCGACCCGCTTATAATGTTACTCGACCCGGCCTGACTCGCAAAGTAGTTTTGATCCACCATTAACCTACCCATTTTAATTTGTGACCTATATTTAACCTACCGATAATTGATCCAGCCCACCCAATTACCACCGCCATATATAAGAGTATGAGAATTCTATCACAAGAAGGATAAGAGCTCATACGGAGCAATCCTAGGAGTGTGCTGCCAGCTAATGCGAGGTACCCCACTTATTTCTAGAAACATTTGTCTGATAGAGAAATAATAAATATTACTTTAGGCACTTGAAAAAAGTCCATCTCAATGCCCCTGATTTTAGGAAGAAAATAAAACACAATGATTGCTCTTTCTCTATGATGTGTGTCATATAATATATACTTATATAAGATTATTATTATTAGTAACCCCATCATAAACTCAATAAACATTTTAAGATGTGATACGTGTAACCTACCCTATTTTAATAATGCTCTATCGACATAAAAACGAGTCTAATGCTGGCCGACCTTTACTCCCTATGCATGTGTGACTGTAGTACTGTTCATTTTATTTTTATACCGTCACTCTTAGCAAATTGCAATTGGCTGTGGAGTTCAAAGAAATCTGATTACTTGGGATTAACTTGCAAATTTGTCATAAAGTGTGCATAGTAATCACTAAACAGTCTAGAGATTAAATCCCTTGTGAGCAATCCTCTGCGATCCACGTCAAAGAGACGTTGCCATGCACACAGAGAATCCATACTGTGTCATGTCCTTTGGATGAATCTATCAATCACTATACAATCCACGCGTTAGCCAGTTAATGCTTGTGATTAGAGTTTTTTTATTTTTTTGGGTAATGCTCATACATCATTGTGACATCACTCGAAAAAGCCTTAATAGTTCTCACAAGTTCATCAGATTTCTCTTTCGCAGTTTTCACACCATAACTCAATCCTCTAAACTCTTAAGAAGTTAAGTATCTAAAACTTCAATTTATCAAAGAATTAGTTTATCCAAAAATTAGTATTATAAACTAATATAAATGCAGACCACATGATCCTCAGAAGCCTTGTTAAAACAACTAGCCCGTGCGGACTACGATCCTCAGTGCATTTTATGCATTCTGTATTTTTAGGAATATTTATAATCATTTTAGTATATTTTTTATAGTTTAATATGCATTCTGTATTTTTAGGAATATTTATAGTCATTTTAGTATATTTTTTATAGTTTAAAATTTTTAAAACTTCATGGGTATTTTACGCCACCAATAGTATTAGGGTTATTTGGATTGTTTTTCAATTTAAATGTTTTATGAATTTTTCAGGCATTTTGAAGTGCACCTTAATCGTAAGAGAGATTTTGAGCTTTCAAGAGTGCCACGCTCATTTTGGCATTTTTTACTTTCCAAGTATTTAAGAGCTTTTTTGTGGATTTTTTGCTCCCAAGGGTATTTTGGACATTTATATTTGAAGAATACACAAGGCATTATAAACTTATACAGGGATAATTTAGGATAATTTAGAAAAATTATAAACAAATTAGTAATTTACAATTTGAAGAGGGACAATTTAGAAAAATAAAAGTCTAATTAATTGGATCAATACTGTTCATCCACACGGGGGCTTCATAGTAATGAGAAATGAACCAATAAATATGACATTTTCATCTCGCTTTCACAATCTACAATACAACCGTTATTTTTTCTTTTTGAGATACTAGAAGCAAAAAATGGGGCAAGAAAAAGTTGGGTCCGTACTCCCAACGTTCCAAATCCTCAACTCTATTCGAACACCCCAAGTCATAGAATTTGAAAAAAAAGGATTCAACTCAACTTTACCAAATCATATTCAACAATCTATACCATGAATTTAGAAACATCAAAAGTTAAGCAACTGTATGCATCGACGTACCTGATAGTGACAACAAAGTTATTGTTTAGCACAGAAGCAGACAGAGAGAGCTGATGTATTCAAATCCGCCTTCTCAGCTCACCCAAGTCAGCAATATTCACCTTATTCCCCGCAACACCAACCCCACCACAGAGCTAAGAAAATGACGGCTTTTCCATGCGAAGATTAAGAAAATCATGGAAAGAAAAAATGGAGCAAAGGGAAAAGTGTGGGGCCCAGCTCTCATGCTATACCAATCGCCACGGCAAAGGCCCCCAATCCCAAAATCAGAAGTTCTTGCAGAAGTAAACAATGAATTCCTATTTGAAGTCCTTCCGTAACTGTGCTTCCATTGTCCCATCTTTTATCAGAAACCCAAAACTCACCCCTCCAGCCTTTTTTTGCAGTCAGGGGTCCCCTTTCAGGCCATGCATGAGAGATAGGCAAAGGCTTTGATGGGGAGTTTTCGGTTTCAGGGTGGAGAAAGAAGCGATATCTACGAGGACTTGATTGATTTCAGCAGCAGCGAAGTAGAGTTTCAGACGACGTCTGAGGATGGCCATGGCTCAAACACGCCACCGTTGTGGAAGAACAGGGCACCCGAGGGAAATGAACACGAGGATTTACCGCTATTGTCCCATAATGACCATCTAAGTCATTTATCCCCCAACCTGAGATTACAGGCGATCATGCGAGGCAGAAGGGAGCTTATGGAAATGGTTCAGAACATGCCGGAATCAAACTTGGAGCTGTCCTTGAAAGATATTGTTGTTGATGAAGCGCGCAAAGATACGCATATCATGGAAAAAGGGTTGAGTTCTGACACAGAAGTTCAAGCCAGGAAGCAGAAGAAGAGGAACAATAAGGGTAATAAGATATTAAGGAGCAAAAGCATGGAAAGCAGGCAATTTCTTCTGAAGATGATTTCCCCCATTTCTTTTAGAAGCAGGGAGAATCCAAGGGTGCGTAATTCCTCAAGCGTTTCTCCGAGGCCCTCAGTCGATGGGACTGAGAGCCTCATTGAGAAGGAGTGGTGGAAGAAAAGGTATACAAATGGAGGTGAAAGTAAAAGCAGCGAAAGTGGTAGTGGTGGAAGCACCAGCAGCAGCAGCAACAACAGCAATGAAAGCAGGTAAATTTTACCTGCTCGCTAATTTACTTCAGAAATCTAATGTATTCACAACCTTGTAGGAGCTTTAGAATGACACCAAGAATAACCCATTGGTAAAATAAAAAAAAAAACCCTAATCCATCATGAGAAAAAGATTTTGAAAATAAGAACACATTGTGAACCATAAATATACTATGCTTTAGTAAAAATACAAACGGACTCATCTTAGTTGCTCTGTAGAACATAAAAAACATAACCTGAGACTCACAGGACTTTCAAGGTAAGGAAAAGGCACAAAAAAATAACTAAATACTCTTCTGTTTGAATGCCAAGAGGCTCACCTAGCTATCTGAATAAGCCATGTCATACTATTGTAATTTAAAACAAGTGTCTGTCCACATTGTGCAGGCACGAAGATGGCAGAGTCATGCCTGGTTGCTGGCCTATGTTCAACACCAGAAAAAGTAAAATGAAGTAGTAAGGACGATAGAAGCGAATACAAAATTAGGAATTGTACAACTGTGGTTAAATAGCAAGGTAAAGCGGTGCACCAGAGACAGCAGCCCAGAAACATGTTACAAGGTGAAAAGTCTACATCGTATTTGCCGATCAAAAAACCGAAGGAATCAAAACATGACAGCCTTGTGAATCCATGTTAGGAGAAACTATTGCATCAGGGACAGAAGCATAGATTATGTAACTACAGCAAGCAGCAGGGCAGAAGTTAATAAAAGGATTCAGAGCATATGAGCCTTGTATTTTAACTATAGGTTTTTATGAGTCCACTCAAGGCGGATCACAGGGTTTTCTTTTACCTCTTAAATTCAATCCACGGTAGCAGGACTTCTTAAATTCAATCCAATAACATAATTTGAATGAAAGAACTACACTCCACATGAATAGACATTTTAAAAAATATTAAAGAAATTTACTTACAAGATCCACTTGCATGATATAGTTTGGAGAAAAGAATTCATGGCCAAATGATTCATTAAAAAAGCATGTCAACAAGCATCTGGTACCAAATCAGCACAAATAAATAAACTGTCCCAAACTTTAACTTTTTCACCTAAAACGGGGCATAGGTATGTAGGGAAATGACCCTCTACATTACCTGACTTTTTTTTTTTTTCCCCTACGCATAATTTCCTTAGCCTCGTACAATCACTGTAGGAAATATTTTCATTTGGTGTGATTTCTTAAGCACGAATTCTTTCACTACATGAAATAGAATCCAGCTTCTCAAATATCTGACATTCTAATTATCTTTATCATCTTCTGCATCGTGCAGAACAGCTCCTCTTACTTTTGCCCTGCCCAAACAAAGACAAATTATAATAACAAAAAGGGAAAAAAAAAATGATGCATCAATTAATAGCAGCATCCAATACCTGCGATGTGTTGGTACCACACGGTTTGTCAATTTTGTTGTGCCTACATCACGGGCTACAAGCTTGTCTGCAATAGAAAATTTAACACCAAAATGTCCTAATACAAACAAAATACAGTGATAAAATAAAATTGCACATAAAAGACTGTATACGCCTGCCTGTATCTTCTTCCTGGTTAGGGAAGCAAGCTTCTGGTTCTTGGGTGATGTTGTAAACCAATTCATAGGAAAGTATTGAACTGTCCCATGTTACCTAGGGAGCATTGCTTATTATGCAAATAAATCTTTTCCTTTGCTAGGCAAATTAATCAATAACAGAAGAAACCCCCAATATCAGATAGTTCCAAGTTAAGCAGGGTCATGCTTTGGGGGTCGTCACCCAACAACAAAGAGTCATATCATTGAGGAGTTTGCACTTAGTTTCCAGTTGGGTTCCTTTTCTTTTGCACTTAAAATTGACTTCAAATAGAACCCACCTCTTAAGCGAAACTGAAGCAGGATGACTGGTCCAACAATAAGAATGATTCTTAAGAGCATCTGGCCAAATGAGGCATTTTGTTTGCATCTGATTTTGGTCAGAACTTTTTAAAGAAGCTGTTTGGACCTTTTTGCCCCCTTTAACATTTTCTCTTTACTCTTTACCCGCATAGATGCTACCTCCCTCTTTACTCATTTTCCTAGCAAATCTACCTCTTCCTGTAATCATGAAGGCTGATCTGTTTCTCGTAATCGATGTGCAACAACTGGCAAGGACTGGTCCAACCCTCTCCTTCTCTACATCTCAATCTGCAGTTGTGTCTTTTTCCTTATGATTGAATATTGTCAACATTTGCTCCATTTGCAGGTTTGGATACAAGTTTCCAGTTTAATAACAAATAATTGAATTACAAGATTATAAATGATTTCTATTCACATTGCTTTTCTTATTGATGGAACCCTATTCATCTCCAAACCAACCATTTGTCTCCAGTCTTCCCATGAGATTCACAACTCATCCAAGTGATATTGAATAACAGTGCTAAGTTTAACCTGAAAGTCCAAAGTGACCACATGCCATAAACAAAAGTAATACAACACATACCTGGAAGACTTTGGAGCCCAGAAACTGGCATAGCATCTGAGCCCATATTTGCAGGAACATTTGCTCTGCCGAAGGAACCAACCCTTTGTAATTTTCGCCTGTTTGAAAACAGCTCCATTTGGTTCTCCATGCTCTCTCTTTTTTCCTAGCATACATAAGGGAGCTACTTAGCTCACAAAAATGCTACAATGAAAGGAAAATTTTAGCAACAAACCATATCTAGATGAGATATCTCAAATGTTTTTCTATTTCAGTTTCAGAGAAGAAGCCAAAAGTTAGTTATCAACAAAGCCTAGTTATATCTGCAAGGCATCATCCAGACATCCATACTAGAGGTAAGAGTAAGCAAAATTATTCCATCAAAAGCAATTAGTGCCACTAGTGGCTCTTGATCTAAGAGGAGCTTAGAAGCAGCCCCTCTATAGATCAAAATAAGCCCAGATGTAGACTTGCCGAAATATTGAACCAATTATAGTGTTTGTAATATTTTCCACGTGCAGCAAACTTAAAAGCCAGAGCATTGTGAACCAAGCCACACTTGATAACAGTTAACAATTTTAACAAGAACATTAATAACCTAGAAGCTACAAATTAACCTTTCTTTTTAGTTAACAAGCAAACTTACCTGTTCGGCTGACATCGCTTCCATTAATTGACGGGAGTGCTTTTCCTCTGAAGGCACATTCAAGAATGAAGTAGTTAATCAACATGGACCAGTTCTAACCAACCTCGAATTATAGATTCAAGAAGTCATGAGCAGGTCAAAGTTGCATCTTTTGATGCTTTGAGCACCAAACAGGCAAAAAGCTGGCCTTCAGTGCATACAGTGGAGCAGTCTAGAAGAAATGATACAGTGTAACATCTTCTCATCTTCATCTAAATTATCTTGCCTTCTTAGTTTGTTGTTTTTAACTGCATAACAACATTCTACGCAGCTTGTGATATTGCTTTCAGATATAACTATATCTACAAGTCCCCTGTCCAACACATTTACGTTCACACCTCCCCAACCGAAATACACATATCCTTCACCCTCTGGTGCCCTTGTAAACCATCTTTCATGCCTGAACCATCTTAAACTTTCCCTTATCTCTGTTATTGTTTGAGCTTTCTTTCACATGACATGACTCTATTTCTATTTTTTATACATACATGTTAAAATCCATCCATTTTAACATCTTCATTTAAACTGCCTTGCCTTAAAAATTTGTTGTTTCTTGACTGTCTAACATTCTATGCCACAAAACTGAGCAGCAATATAGCTTTCAGACAAATTTCTGCAATTATTTCTATGCGTTCTGTTCTAAATAATACGCTGAGAAACTAACACTTGGTTGTCTTGCGATCGTTACCTGCTCTATGAACAAATGGAATTTATTTATATTAATATTTTTAATAACTATCAAGTAATGATTGTTAGAATTTCATGTTTGCATTATAATATTTCTAACAAATAAGAATTTTGAATTTTGCATACCGATGCCATCTCTGCAACGTAACTCTCATGGAAGGTCCAGAATTCACAAAATTGAACTAAAAGATCACTTGATAACCTTATCCTTTCAACTAATGATATCACTTATCACCTGGTGGCATCGGATTGTTTCCAAGATAAACACTTATACAATCTTCAACGTAACAGAATCTACAGGTTCTCAGGACAACAAATCCCATTCTTACCACTTATTAAAATGTACCTGCTTTCCAATCACACTAACAATAATTGAGCACCTTTCACATTTAACTTCACTTATAGATTGTGAAACATAAGTAACACTAAAAGTTCATAGCTTGCATATAACTACAGAATAGATTAACAATTTAAACATTGATACTCTTTATTAAAAACAAAAATTTGATAAAAGCAGGGAAGAACATTCTGCATATGAAGAAGATAATATAACCTTGAACTAGCAGGGAAGAACATTCTGCATATGAAGAAGATAATACAACCTTGAACTAGCAAACTTCGTGTGTTCTTGAAAGCCTCGAAGCTCTTTATTAAAAACAAAAATTTGATAAAAGCAGGGAAGAACATTCTGCATATGAAGAAGATAATATAACCTTGAACTAGCAGGGAAGAACATTCTGCATATGAAGAAGATAATACAACCTTGAACTAGCAAACTTCGTGTGTTCTTGAAAGCCTCGAAGAGATTTAGTGACACGTTTGCCATAGCCTCACTAGCAGCAGAGTCCACTAATTTAGTAAGAGAAATGACAATCAGAGGCATCCCTTTTGATTTTTGAGCAATTAATTTTGCACGTGTGGCACCTAAAATATAGAAAGCAAATACAATTAATTCATTAGCTACATTTGTCTTCAAAATTGCAAGATATATATTGCACGTGGAGCCAATATTGCTAAAAATGCTGATAAAAACAACTAAATTATCATTATTTGCTCATACAATAATATGAGCCAAGCAACAAGTCTCAATTTGGGATAATCCTAGAAAATCATTGAGACTTCAGAATACACGCATTTATGAACCCTATTACCAAGAATTCGAGAAAATGAAATATACTTGGAACAAATGTTTAGACCAGCTGAAAAACTATCACATGTACCAGCATAAACATTAACAGTGACCAGCACCAGCACTGCCATCGCCATGACCAACGACACTGCTGCCAGCTAAAAATCATACTTTCCCCAACTTTTTTTATTGGAATTCGGAAGACATTAATTAGATATCCTTGACACAGTGTCAGCGTCACCTCTGCATTACCCATCCGTAGCACCACAAACTCTAATCACCTCATCACTTTTAAAAGTCAATTGACAGCTTCTGTTTTTATTTTGCTTTTGTAGGAGTTTACCCATACTAGCAAGCATGCCTTCGACATCCCGGAAACAAAAACACCACAACAATTGACAAATCACAACACCTACCAAAACAAATATCCGACACCGATTTGTATTTACTTCTACTGAAAATAAGGTTGCTCTATCCACCGCTCCTACCAGCCGGCCTGCCAGGCGTCAATACCCTCCATCAGAAATCATCGCAACCACTCTAGAGATCCACAACAGCGAACCATGATGCCAATTATTTTGGACTAGAACTGCTTTAAACTCTAACAGTCATTTGCTGTTGACAACTGCTATAATCACTTGCATACATCTGGTGATGTTTCACCTTCAGTACCACCATGTAGCACCAGCAGTTTACTACCCTTAAAATATCAGCATTGAGCTTTGCAACACTACCACCAAAATGATTTTCAATAGATAGCACTGAATAAGCCAAACTTAGACATACAAGTCACAGCTGATCACTTTAGAAGTGAATTTAGTTCATGAAATGGACACTCAGGAAGTCTAGAAGATCAAAAAAATAAAATTAAGGTCTAAGCTTCCAGCTCAAAAGATAAGATCATGAGAAATACAGCTCACTGCACAGCCTCATCCTTGGATCAGACCAGGTGGAAAGATAACCAAAACCTGAACATATTTTTCACGAGGAAGCAATGCAACATTTTAAGAATAGATGCACGGTGATTAGATATGCAACAATAATTTTACCTGAACCACAGCGTTTGAAGACCATCTATGCAGAAGGATACATCAAAGTAGCATTACTTAGCTAATCACAAAATAAACACAACCAAAAATAAAATTAAATGGAAAAGAGTAAATCACCATCTGATTCTGAATGTCCTTCGACTACAACCTTCACATCTTCAGATTTTATGGAATCAATGACATAATTGATAAACTCACCCCATGTGCCCCCTATTCCAATGCAGTCTCTCTGAAAATACAGTAGAGAGAGTTTAGGTACTTTCTCATAGACAATAAGAAGAAATATAACACTTGCTTTTAGGTCCCATGGGTATGTGCTGCAGCAGGAGACCGATAGATCTCCCCATCTCATATACAAACCCCACCCAAACATGGTCGGCAAGAATCGAAACTAAGGCCAGATTATGATGTTATGGCTTTACCAGCCAAGCTAGTTCATACCCCACAGAAATCTAACTTTAGCCTGTTACATCCTAAACTGTCTGATCTTCCTAAACCATGAACCTGATTCTAGCATACCTTAAAAAACTTAATCACTGAATTCAGTCCCGAAAATGGGACTAAAGTACATTCCCATATGAATCTAACATCACTGCGTGCAGCAAAAATAAACCATTGAAACCGTTCTTCAAGGAGCATAAAACATATAAAACACAGACACCAAACGAAATTTACAGTAAATAGATGTTTGGTTGCCGATGACAGATAACTTTAAACCATCAGTCCCCCAGCAGAACTAAAGCAAATTGTTTAAGCAAGCTAATCCAAATTTAGACAAATGTGAGCAATTGAGTCCATTGATTCAGAAACTGAAGAATTGAATTCGAAAGCTTACCATGTCATCAAGCTGCTGAACGGAGCGAACAGCCTCCCAGGTACTGGAGTGAAAATCAGTAACATGAATCCTGAGGGAAGAAGAGTCGGGAGCGTGGACATGGAATAAGAATGGGTGCAATGGAACTGAACTGGGGTTTGCGCGCTCCGCTTTGGCTTGCCCAAACATGGGTTCGAAGTCTCGGAACTCCATCATCGTTCAAAAACCAAATCAAAGGCTCTCCCCGTGAAACCAAATCAATTTCAGCTTATACTTGAAAGGACACAATTCGATAACGGGAGAAAAATGAGCTTTATACTTGTTTACCAACAGCTTATGTGATTTTTCTCGTTTCTGTTAAAATTATTGAAACTTAAAGGAAAAAACTAATTTTCCCAAAAAAACACAAAATTTATGGATATGATTGAATTTGTGAATTTACACCCTTTCTCTTTATATTTTTGTATAA
The DNA here is from genome assembly GCA_034195605.1 of Santalum album. NCBI lineage: Eukaryota > Viridiplantae > Streptophyta > Magnoliopsida > Santalales > Santalaceae > Santalum > Santalum album. Next base: position 65,247 of record JAXCHL010000039.1, read on the forward strand.
TAAATGATTATAATTGTATAATTTTATAAATTTATGACTTTTGAAAGTGCAGGATCACATTTGCTTAGCAGATCTTAGATTGCCAACTGCTCCTTCAATGTCAATAAAAGAACTTAAATTATAAGAACCATGGTGATATGAACATCATGCATTATGAAAGGAATGCCCCAAAGATCCAAAATTAAATTTCAGATGATCATTTTATGTGCCATTGACAACACTTAAAATGCAACCGTTGATATCTATAAAATGCAGTTTCTACACCATTATTACAAAAAAGGCCAACCAATCTAACGCTTAAGAGGATGAAAAAATTGCACAAGAATATCATAGATACCATAACATATGATACAGGCAATGGCCATTTCAGTGGTCTGCACTAACAGAAGAAGAGAAGCCCCATTTTCACAATGCTCGGCGACCCTGCCATTAGGCTCAGGTGAGAAATCCTCAGTGACTCGATCCGGGCTTAATAGGCGGGTACCATAGCAGTGATGAATGTTATTAGATGGAAAGGTCCATCCAGACCTAAAAGAGTGGTGGTTTAAGTCACTGCACCTTCCTGGAATGGCATCTTTAAATACAAGAGGAACCCTATATTTGTGCAAAAAGGAGTTCGTTCCATGTGTCCGGAACACCTGGTAGGCACCAATGCAAGCAATCCTGTACACCCTCTGTCGCTTTAATGCTGTACCGTGATATGTGGCCTTCGTCTCTTAGTTCTGAAATGGCAGTTATATCCAGAATCTTAACCTTCATTCCCCTAACAGCATCCTCAACAACAGGATCGCTTGATTCATCCTTCAAAACTTCAGCCCCCTTAGCCAATGGAGCCGTATTATCACAGCTACCTCCAGTGTTCCAATCCCCATTGAAAAAATGCCTCGGAGACAGCGTCCTAAAGAAGGCCTTAAGTTGTGGGTGTGAGGGAAGCTGAGAGTCAACCCATTTAGCTACACTATGAACCGCGAAATTCTTGGCATTACCAATTTGTGCCAATTTTCTGTCTCGGACGGGCTTTCCATTTACATACATCACCCACTTGTTTGCGTTGATCTTTCCTCTATTCCAATGGTGTCCTGTGTTTAGAACGAGGACATGAAATCGATGCATATATCGGGTCAAGAAAGCCGGAGGGCGATCCAAGTGCATGGCGAACTCAGTTGCTGGATCTGTAACGTTAATAGGCTCTATGCCGCAAAGGCTCGCAGACCAATAATAAAGAATAGTGGTGTTGGTTTTTGGGAACCTATATGCCCATCCATTAGGACGAACAGCTCCACGGGCTTTAACGAGCCCATATTCCCATCCTACGTTTTCAACTTCTGGGAGCTCTTTCCCACCAGAAGCCATGCACATAAGAGATTGGAATTGTTGCCGCCCTAAAGAATCTCCAACAAAAGCTAGTGTTTTGTCCTGCATTCTGGAGTTTAAGGACAATAACTGAGAAACATCAAGAACTCTAGAATGGGCAAAACCTTACTAGATGATTGATGGATAAACAATTAATGGAAATGGGATTAACAAGAAAAGGCACCTTCTTAAAAATGCTGAGTCTTCAAACTCTGGCATCTCACAATTTTGTGGCTGCCACCGATATTTCTCGTACGAAAAATCTGTCCGTTGTGTCAACTTGCACGCCCACATCTCTGATAGCCACTGCTTACACCCAAAGCCAGAGTACAATGGTCGGCGGTTATCAGCAACCCATCTACCCTTGGCATAATTACATGCTGCAGCATAAAAGAACTGGGAAACATCAGAAAGAAATTGAAATACAGGCTAAAATGACTCAAATGTGCATTCAAATCAGATTTTAATATTTCGTAGTCATAACTTTTCAATATGCACAACCATAAATGAAACATCAAACAAGACAGTGTAGCAAATAAAAACCATCTCACAAGAGATTGTTGCACAGTCCTGGCATAAAATTTTACCTTTCAGCAAATAAAGAATATAATAGAAATGATTATCGATGAAAATATCACTTAACTAAGTATCAGTTAAATGACGCCGAAACATAGGGGCTAAATTGGTCCTTCAACCACCAAATAATGCATCATGTGAGATTTTTAACCAACCATAGTTAATCAAAATAGTTGGAATTACCAAATTCTTACAAATTTCAAATTCAAGTGATGAAGTTGACAAATATTAACGCTTCATCGACCAAATTGACAGTTCCCTTAATTGGGAGACTAGATTGAATTTTAGCCATACTTAAAATTAAAACATTGATATTGTTGATAACATTCTTATTCTATTATAATAAAACAATAGACGGATCTATGAGGGAGAAGACATGCTTGCCTAGAATGATACTTCAAAAGGAAAATGGAAAAAGTTAGAAAAAGGGAGGAGGGACAGTGAGAGGGGAGAGAGAGAGAGAGAGAGAGAGAGAGAGAGAGAGAGAGAGAGAGAGAGAGCAATGATCCAGTGTATGCAAATTTAAAAAATTCAATACAACCATTAATTTCAATTTGGAACCAAATCCTAGCATTCTCTATTGGCATAAGGTAAGGAAAAAGTAAGAATTCTATATTGCAATTGCTCTTTAAGGACATCCTCTAACTGGCATTATTAAATGCACAAACCTGCCCCTCTTTGCCATGGCGCTGTGGGAAGTTTTGAAGTCCTGCAAGTAACAGCGTGCAGTCATGGTTGATACCAGGTCTTTTCTAATAGCAGTAAGGTGGGTGGTGTAGCAGGATCGTCCACTTGGAATCTTGGTTAAATGCAATAACATTAGCGATTAAAAACACAGATTGTCTAATTAGTTAGGTGGTGCAACTTTAATATGGGTTAGAAATCTTTTAAGAAGGATTGCTCGAACTTTCTTTAGCTAACAGCCTTTTTGTTCTGAGAATGAATTTTCAGTTTGCTAGATTTTTGCGATTTGGAACGTGAATGTACTAAGTTTTGCTATTTGCATTATCCTGGATTGAGGCATGAGATGGGTTTCACCAAATTAGGTAACTCTGCACATGATCGAACAATCTAAGACGACATAAAATGAAAGGACAGAAGACAATGTAGAATAGAAAAAGAACAAACTATATAGGCAATTTATCTGGTTCTACTCGCTATTCCAACTACGCCCATTTGAACAAGTCTCAGAGTTGCAAAGAGACTTTCCAACTGAAAGCTCAGTCCCAGAAACTTCAGACTAGCATAGGGTAAATTTACATATTTATCCAAGATGCAGTAATGAAAATCTCACAAGCCCAAAAGATTACCTTCCTTTTCTGAAGAGGATGCCATAACAAAATCATTATCGTTTCTCTTAGTTGATTTTTCGATTGTAGAATTCATTAGCTCAGCATCAAAACTTTGTACTACTTCATCATGTCCAGTCTGTTCATTTGCGAATGAAGAAGAGGAGACGTCCTCATTTTGCTCCTTTGGGATCATAGTCACTGACTTATCATTAGGAACATTCAAGAGAATCTCTGAAACAGAGTGAAAAGTATAAGCACACATTGAAAAATAAGTAGGTTTAAATTATTTTCACTCGAAATTAGAGGAGTATCACAGCAAAAACAAGAGACAGGTTGACTACATGCTAGAAAAAGAGGAAAATGTACAAGCATGCATTTGAAAAATAAGTATGTTTAAATTAATGTCAACGGGAATTAGGAGAGTATCACAGTGAAAACAAAAGACAGGTTGACCACATGAGAAGTATATTTGATGCTATTCTGTGCAAACAGAATTAGAACAGAAGACCAGGTGCATTAAAAGGAAGCCTTTTAAAGATGGCGAATTTAGTTTTCTTCCTCTTCTTTTTCATTTGTTTTTTCAAGAAAAGGGCGAATTGTTCCATAACAACTAATAAGGACATGCAAAATTGCATTGATCAAAGCCTAACCTGAAGAAGGAAGCACGGACTGATCTTGTGCTGATAAAAATGTGGTCAAAAATGGATTTTTCTCCCACACCAAAAGAAAAACAAATGTAAAAAGAAGAGCTATAAGAGGAATAGTGGCTTGTCTTCCCCTCATTCTATGAGGATTTCCTCCCTTCATCTCTGCATGCAAGGTTCAAAAGATGAAGAGGCGAGGGGAGATAGTTAAAGGATGCCTCTCTGTAATCAATGGGCAGAGATATTCTAGCCTTAGTCAAGTGAAAGAGACTCAGAAATGATCCATCATTTCTTTCAAAAGCAAATATACCACCTGCAGATGTCAAAGAAAAAGAGGTTTTAGAAATGACTCATCATTTCTTCCAAAGGATTTAACAGTGCGTAAAGAGAAAAAACAGAATAAAAAAAAACCTTAATCAATATGGAAAAAGAAGAAGAAAGGATTCAAATATTCAGCAAAACCACTATCAATCCAGTCACATAAATGGTAGAAGCTCTTAGCATTTAGTCAGAAATAGGGGTCAAAAATTAAACTGGCACCCAAATTATGTGATGTGTGTTAGTGTGCAACGATGCGCATATTCTGCTAAATAGGTAAGATAGTAATAGCAGCAAACTGAGACCATGATGAACAAAGTATTTAGGAGGATAAAGTCATGGAAATAAAAGCATCGCTTTCATTTAAACGATGATTACCTATCGCACTCTGCCCAATGGAATATTGGTGTGATACTACATCATATAAAAATATATCATAAATTGGTCTAGATGGAACTAGCAGGCGACCAAAACTTAAGCTTCTACTGACATTATTTCCAGAATTCACTACACATTTTTGGATAAGCCACCCAAGGAAAGTCTTTTCGCATTCTTTCATGCCAGCCTAAAATTCATCGAGTTCGTCAAAGTTTGATATTAGTATTTAATAATTAACCCACTGTTGGAACCTTGTAGGATCATAACTCTGCATTGTAAATAATCAGTCAGCTACAAACATAAACCAATAGCTCTACTACTCCATAAACAGCACAATGCACCACATCCTTCTTGTCTTTCTTTCTGATGCTATATGATAAAATTTCTGGAAGTGGTAAATTTTGCCTCTATTAAATGTCTTCTTCTTTTTTTTCTTTTTGGTAAATGAAAAATTTTATAAACCAAAACACAACAAGGCCGAGGCAAACAACAACAACGGGCACAGCCCAAGGAAAAAGAAAACAGGATCACACCCTGCCACATACCACCAAGATATCCAGAGCATCTACAAAAACTAACATCCATGCTCAACAGTTGACTCCGGTACTTAAAAAAAACTAAAGGTAGACCTCATACAACAAGGCAGTAGCAGCAGTAGTACAATAACAAAATACATCAATAATAAACAACTAGCTAAAACAGAAACCCCACTGGCTTCCGGATGAAGACCTAAATTTCAAATTAAACCAATGCAGCGGATTTCCATGAGACCCGAACATAAAATTTGGATGCGTGGTGCAATCCAGAACCCTAATTCGTCAATATATTGAGAAATCACGAAAAAAAAACTAAACAAAAATTGATTACAACTCAAATACGTTTACGAAAATCTATGTACGCACGAGGAAGCTTAATGAGCTTGAAACGAACATTAAAAGTTGCAGATTAATAACAAGGACCTGTGTCGCCCCTCGCTATTGAATTCTGAAATGAGAGAGGGAGAGAGAGAGAGAGAGGCGTTGTGGAAGATGAAAGGCGATTTCAATACCATTGTCGGCATAACAATAGTACGGTGATCTCCACCAAGCTCTTACGATGAACCCTCAGCCGAACCAATTGTCGGACGACATCTGTGTGCTAAGGAACAATTTAGTCCACCAATGTGCTGAGGAACAATCGTGATTTTTGGTCCTCCAGTTTAGGGTAAGTATTAATTTAATTCATTATGTTTGAAGGTAACTACGTTGATCCTAAATATTTTTGAAAGTAGCTGATTTAATCCCTAATCTAATAAAATCGTCCAGATTTAAATGAAAAATAACTTCTTTTTATTTTATTTTTGAAGAGAAGACGAAAAATGAAAAATGACTTTAGACAGGAATATGTTTGGAATTTAATACGCTTTTGTCCCTTAAAAAGCAAAATTTTCCTCAATACATGATATTTTATAAGCTTAATTGTAGAAAAATACATTAAATCTGAATCCCAGCCCCATCTAAAGCCCCATCTTGTTCACATGTTTTTTTTTGTTCAAATATGATGATTATATAAGTATGATGACTAAATTAATCACTTCTTACAAGCTTTATGGACTAAGTTAGTCACTTTAAGTATGATGAAGTAAATTGGTACCAAACCCAAATTTAGATAGTCCAAAAATATAACTTTCTCGAGCAAAATAAATGTCTTAATAAGGCTTCTTTCTTTCACTTTTCATTGAAGACAATTTATATGATGTCATGCTGTCATTCCCATAAAAAATTGATCACACGATAATTTACATACATACAAAGTTAACAAGGAGTTGTGAGATTCATGTAAAATAGTTGCAAGTGAGTCTATAATTTCATTATAACTATTGAAGAATTACTCTTTTGTTGCGTGCTAGTACGAGTTAAGTTTATGTTTATCCACGCGAAATAGCTAAAGTAATACACTTTTTTCACCTTCTCTTAAATTAACTAGCATTTTTTTAAAGGACAGTTGAAATCAAAATTGCAAGTCGAAATACACGAGAATAAAGGTCTTCACTTAAAGACCTTATCAAAATTAAGATATTTTCCTCAAAAAGTTCTCATTTCTTTATTTATATCTATCCATACTATTATGAAGTTAAAGAATCTTTTGATCCAATCAATGATTTATTTTTTCTGAACTTTCGTTAATACCCTCGAACATTGCAGTTATTTACTAAAGAGTCGTTTGTTTGCTCTTAGTAAGGTCTGAATGGAGTCAAGATCTGATTCGTTCAGATGAAGACCCATTCAGATTCTTTGGTAACTCATCTGAATGGGTTTAAAATACATCTGATCAGTTCAGATCCAATTCCACATCTGATTAGGTCAAATGTTGTAGTCAGACATAAAATTACATTTTTGCCCTTCATGTTTTTACCATATTCCTCTTTCAGCCAACATAATTCCCATCCCTCTCTTTCACAACGTGAATCCATGACCGCTGCACCTCGCCACCACCCTAGCCATTGCACCCCCGCTATTGCCACCGTTACACCACCACTACCATCACGCACTACTATTCAATTTGGGTTTGACTTCAAATCAAACCTTATATTTAAGATCAAACCCAAAAACTAAACTCAAACTCCGATTTGAGATATGAAACAAAATTAAATCCCCCAAATCAGGCTTTGATTTCATTTTTGATAAAGGAAACCTCCAAATTGGGCTTTATTTCATCTTTGCCAAAGGAATAAAAAATGAAGAAAAAGAAGAAGAAGAAAAGCAGACAGAATAGATGGAGGTTGTGGTGGAGGAGGAGGACGCAGATTGAAGAATGATGGAAGATTGAAGGAGAAAGCTTGAAGATTCGAGTAGGAGAAAGCGCCATTGGAAAAAGAAGGAGAAAAAAGGGAGGAGCAAGCAAGACTGAAGAAGAACAAGAAAAAGAGAAGTAGCAGCGGAGGAGAAGAGAAGGGAAAATTTCAGAATTTTTACTTTTTACTTTATTTTTTTAAAGTTATTTTTGACATAAAATAAATAAAAACATAAAAAAATAATTTACTCAGTTTATTGAAAAAAGTATATTTATTCAAAATAAATTATTTTAAAAAATAAAACATTATTACAATGTTCATTAATTCAATTATTTTTCTAGTTTTCCTTTAAATTATGTTCGAATGTATAAGGGTAAATATGGAAAGACAGTTTATTCAGACATTACAATAATATTGTAATCAAACGTTATTAGACATTTAGATTCAACAGCTCTAGTTACACAGTTTAACCATTCTTCATAATTTACATTGATATTCAGTGTTCAGGTCTAATCACTGAATTTCATCAAACGCCATCTTATAGTTATCACATATTGATTCCTATTTTTACTCAAACATTACTGTTATCATAGCAATTCCTATACTTTCTCTGAACTTCTGGTATAATGACTTTTGATTGTAAAGAATTCAAAAGTTTGATTTAAAATTTCTACACATGCATTCTTTCAAATATTATACATTGATTGAAAAGTGATAAATATCCCCAAATAATAGGTTTAAAGTTGACTTTCCCACAATAAGTGTATGGATTTTATTTTTCCCGACATAAGTTTTTTTATTTTTTGGGTTATGCAATTGACAATTGCGTGACTGAAGCCGCATCCCCCATGCGTCACCTCCCACGGCTCCCACCCCTCTCCCACTTTTACGTAGGCATATCCCGCATTCAATTCCCATAAACCTATTAATTGTTAACTATTAATTAATGTGACTTTGATGATTAAAATATACAAAATTAATGATTAACTTTTTACAAGTGTATTTTTCAAAAATTCTTTATTTAATTTTTAATTCTCTATAGACCTTTTCTTGGAATCAAAATAGAAAGCACTAGTTATTGTCATTTTCAGGGAATTAAATATCAATTATGAATTCTCATTTGTTATTATTTGAACCTGATAGAACCTAGTGATTGTTTTTAATTGTGATTCCCGATAAAATCTTGTGATCTCACTAATTAAGTTATTTTCATAAGGCTACTTGTACATGTTTTCAAATGTACATTAGTTATTAATTTTTAACACAGATTTTTTTTTATATCGGGGTTCAAAAATAATAGCAATCACTAGGTTTTATCGGGTTCAAAAATAGTAGCAAATAAGAATCGATAATTGTTATTTAATTCCCTGAAAATGATAATGACTAATGCGTTCTATTTTAATTCCAAGAAAATGTCTATAGAGAATAAAAAATAAAATAAAGAATTTTTGAAAAACACACTTGTAAAAAGTTAATCATTAATTTATTTTATTTTAATCATCAAAGACACATTTAATAGGTTTATGGGAATTGAATGCGGGATATGCCTAGGCAAAAGTCATAGCAAATGAAAAAAAGCTCAAATGCCGAGTGTTAGGCCAGGAGTGTGTGTGTGCGCGGCGGTGGGGTGGGAGCTGCAGGAGGTGACGCATGGGGATGCAGCTTCAGTCATGCAATTATCAATTGCGTGATTAAAAAAAAAACTTATGTTGGGTTGAGAGAGAGTGTGTGTGTGAAGGGGGGGGGGGGGGGGAGGGTTGGGAGCTGTAATAGGTGACATATGGGGGATTTAGCTTCGGTAAAAAAGAAAAACTTATAGTGGGAAAAGTAAAATCCATACACTTATTTTGAGAAAGTCAACTTTAAAACCTATTATTTGGAGATTTTTTTTCTTTAAAAGCTGTTAAATACATTTGAAGCGCATGCGATATAAACAGTGTAAGTTTATACTGGCCACAAAAAAAGAACCTGCGGCGTGCATGTTCTCTCCTACTTTACGAAGACAAGGGCATGTGCAGCCTAATCCAATTGAAGATTGAAACTAGCATATTTGATCTAAAGACACTCATAATTATACCCACCCTTGGTACAGTAATGGATTTGGATAATGACTCCTTATTTTGTTTGAAGGGAGGACGAAAAATGAAAAATGATTTAGACGGGAATATGTTTGGAATTTAATAAGATTTTGTCAATTGAGCTTAGAAAGCAAATTTTTCCTTAATACATAACACTTTGTAAGTTTAATTGTCGAAAAATACATTAAATCTGAATCCCACCTTTATCTAAAGCCCCATCTCATTGCATGTTTTTTCGTTCAAATATGCCGATTCTATTAGTACGGGGACCAAATTGACCCCTACTTAGAAGCTTATGGACTAAGTTAGTCATTATAACTATGATAAAGTAAATTGGTACCAATCCCAAAACTAGATGGTCCAAAAATATAACTTTCTCAAACAATATATAAGGCTTCTTTCTTTCACTTTTCAATGCAAACAATTTATAGGAGGTCATGCTGTCATTCCCACGGAAAATTGATCATAAGACAATTTTCATGTAAGTACGAAGTTAACAAATAGTTGTGAGATTCATATAAAATAGTTGCAAGTGAGTCTATAATTTCATTATGTTGGAGTTGACCTTCAAATTTTTTATGGAATTAGGAACGGTTGTCGTGAACAATATTTCGATTTGACGGAATTGATGAATGATCACTCATTGTACAGATTCTGTAATTGAGAGATAAAACAAAAAAATTGATAAAATAATCAAACAACCTAGGCACGGACAAGGTCATTCTCTTTAGACGATTCGCACCTACTGGGGGTAAACAGGAGTAACAGTGTCTCCGATGCCCCGCCCCAGGATACAAAGGCTGAAAGTTTGAACGATTCTTTGATTACTCGACAAAGAATTGAACCGAACTCACTACACACGTACACTATGCCCAATAAACTCAAAGACACCTAGAAAGCTTCTCTTTGAAAGAGCATGCTAAGAGAATAAGAAAGGAAATGTGAATTGTGATTTCCTTTTCACAACTCTCAGTCTTTTACTCATAATGACAACCATAAAAACAAAATTAATATTGAAATAAATTCAATAATAAATTAAAAGTAACGGAAAACTGACATAATGATAATAAATTTTGTAATTAAAACAAATTAAAACGTTTGTAACGGAAAACCATTATAACCGTTACAAATTCTTTATTTGTTAAGAATTTAAGATAAATAACTCCAATACATTATTACTGTTCAAGAATTACAGTTTTGTTGCGTGCTAATTTGAGTTAAGTTGATATTTATCCACGCGAAATATCTACCTTTTCTTACATTAGCTAGCATTTTTTCAAAGGATAGTTGAAATCAAAACTGCAAGTAGGAATACACAAGAATAAAGACCCTGGCTTAAAGATCTTAACAAAATCAAGATATTTTTCTAAAAAAGTTTTCATTTCTTTTTCTGTATTCATACTATTATAAAGTTCTTTGATTCAATCAACGATTTATTTTTTCTAAACCTCCGTTAATAGTCTCAAACATTGCAATTATTTACTTACAGTTATCACATATTAATTCTTATTTTTTGTTCAAATATTACAGTTATAACATAGCAATTCCTATACTTTCTCTAAATTTCTAGTACACTGGTATTTTTTTTTTTGGTAAATTTTAGTGGGTTAACATCTGGTACAATGGCTTTTGATTGTAAATGATACAAAAATTCGATTAAAAATTTCTACACATGCATTCTTTCAAATATTGTACATTGATTGAAAAGCAGTTAAGCTCACAGGAAGCGCGTACGATACGGGTTGTGTAGGTTTATGCTAAATACATGTTAAGAATTCAAAAACAATAGACACAAAAAAAGAACGTGCGGCTTGCATGTTCTCTACTACTTTACAAGGACAAGGGCATGTGCCGCCTAATCCAATTGAAGATTGAAACTAGCTTGCTTGATCTAAAGACAGTCATAATTATACCTATCCTTGGTACAGTAATGGATTTGGATGATGTAAAATAAGAATGAAATAAGCTCAAAATGAGAAATCCGAATTGGTTGAAAACGTTTAAAGAAAATATTAACAAGCATTACCTTAGATGGAGAGCCGGCTTCTCGACTACTAACTTGTTATAGTATTAATTGGATTAGAAAAACACTGCATAATCTATGAACTTATGAAATTTTTATATAATTTTAAGATGTCTATGATACTCATATAAGGATAAGTGGTTATAAAAAATTATGAATCATTCAAAACTTTTTATAGATTTTTTTTAATCATTTGGAGGAATGTCCTGAACATCTTGAAACTGTACAAAATTTCACGGGTCAATAGATTAGTAGTATTTTTCTAATCTATACGATTGAAATTTATAAATTCTAACAATTTATCAAATTATTAGGCGACAAGTGAATGACAAGTATCATTTCAACTAGTAGGGGAGCCAATCGGTAGCGACCTATTTTACTCACCTTCATAATAAAAAAACTGCTTAAATTCTCAATTTTATGAAATCAAATGTATTAAATATAGTAGAATCCACAACCTTGTGTGCACCTTTTAATTATTGAGTTGGCCATGTATGCATTAAATAGAAAAATTGTTGACAAACTAAATTAATGACCACTTGCTTAACAATAGCCATACATCTTAAAAAGCATAAAAATTTCAATTTTTGACGATAAGGGAAAGACAGCGATACACGTGATCCGGATCCTAATTATGCGCGAGAAAGTGGGAAGAGACAATGCGAATACCAAGGGGGAGAGATGGACCAATCCAAGACTGCGAAACTGACGGACGGGGACGATTCAGTGGGCCTCTCGGATGTGGGGTCCACACGTTCCCCGACCCACGTAGGAAGGAGACAGAAGGTACTGCCGCCCCTTCAATAGTGTCAGTGGGGCTGCAGTTGAGCTCCCCCATATTCCATCGTCGTTACGTGTACCGAAAATTATTCTGAAAATTTATTGAGTTTTATGTTTATTATTTTATAAATTATAATATTTTAATATTTTATTTTAAATAAATTTATTAAGTATACAAGTTGAATAAATGATATGTTTTCACGTACACATGACATGTATCTCTCTCTGAACTGCAAAATGCATTTTGTACCCTAAATACATAGAAGCCCAATTATAGTGAATAGGGATTCGAATCGGTTTGCCAAGAAGCAATATGTTCGAGTCCCATTTAAGACATGTTCGAAGGTGACAATCCAAAATGTGAGTGAGTTGCTTGACTATTACTAAGTAAATGAATGAACAAACCTTCACTAATGCTTTCCTAAGCTTGGCTCAAACTCGGCTCAACTTGATTCGTTTGCAATTCGGAAAATCTCAAAATTTCAAAAAAAAAATTTCTGATGGTTGGAAATTTGGTCTTAGGTCAGAAATAATTTTAGAAGGTTTTGCTCAGAAATTTCTTTGAAAACTTATAATGCCCAAAATCTCCAAAATTTCTCAAGTATTTTAAGTATATATATTTTTTCAGATTTCCTATTCTCTCCCCTCACTCTTTTCCTAAGTATTATGAAAATGCAATTTATGAGAAAATTTCAATTGAGAAATCGAATTTATTGATTTCTCAATCGAAAAATTCGAGTAAAATTTTTATTTGGTCAGGAATTAAAATAAAAATAAATTCAAAAAATAAGTCAAGAAATTCTCGAATGTTTTGAATTAACACTTGTATGGTATTAGCCATTAGGGAATCCTAATATACGTAACCTTAAGTCACGTTTGGTTTGCAAAATAAAATAGAATACCTATTCCATGAAAATATAACAGGTAAGTAGTAATATTTCGATGGAGCATGAGTGCAATGACTACTGTGATAGATCATAAAGGAAACAGACAAATAATAGATAAAGAATGACTATTACTAATTGTTAAGGATGTAATAACTATTTCATGTCTATTCTTACTAGAGTAGTCATTTCACTCAAGGTTCCATAAAAATACTACTCCTCACGTATTATATATTTTCATGAAATATATATTCCATCACATTTTGCCAACCAAACGTAACATTAGTGGCATGATTTCCAGCAAATCACTACGCTCCAACTAGGCTTCTAAATAAACTGGAGAAATTATATTTAACCTCCCTATGGTTTGACACAGTTGCAGAGAACCTCCCTATGGTTTAAAAATGAGCACATAACCCCCCTGTGGTTTTAATGGACTTGCAAAAGTTAATTTTTCCGTCAAATCTAACGGTTTGTTCTTTCATAAATTTGTTAGTGTTTAATATGATAAAAAAAAGACTTTAATTTCCAAAATTACCCATAAACTAATTTTTTGACCCCTATTGTAGCAGTACCCAAATAAATGAACACTTTTATACTTTTTGTAATTTGAAAAATATATATTTTATAGAGGTTATATATTCATAATCCCAACTAAGTAGATTCACATATAAATGCTTCTCTCTTTTTTGTACAATGAATGTATCTTTTTCATGGCTTAAGAATTATAAAAACAACTAGTTCTTTGAAAGGTATTGTGATTGAGGTAAGAAGTTAATTTTCGGTAATTTGGGAAATTAAAGTTTATTTTTTTTTATCAAACACTCTAAATTTTCTTTTTTTGGAAAAACAAACAGTTAAATTTAATGGAAAAGTTAACTTTTGCAAGTCCATTGAAACCACGGGGGGGTTATGTGTTAATTTTCAAACTACAGGGAGGTTCCCTGTAACGTGATGAAACCACAGGGAGGTTAAGTGTAATTTCCCCAAATAAACTACTCACTTCAAAATTCGGGACCGTTCGTTTCATTATCACTAGATTATGGGATAAAATTTATAGATAGACCCATCCTTGGATACAACTAGAGGTGCATATTGGTCAATGGGAATGCATTCTACAGCTCATGATCATCACGTGTATATGAAAATATCTTGATCCTTAATTCAAGTTTTACACACACTTATTATTTTGCAAACTGTAATGTTTTGAAAATTTTTGTTTCAAACAAATCTTGGTAAGCATAAAACTTGAAATAAATGGTTAGGATATTTTTATGTACAAATGACAATCATTATCGGATAATTATAAAGCGTGTTTCCTTCCCCAAATGAAGAGGAGCCCGATTGCATATAGGCACAATGCCCGATTGCACATAGGCACAATTAAATTTGGAACTTTTTTAATGTATAAAGTTTAATTTGAGATAATAAAAGTACTTTTATTCCTACATGCATGCATTTCATTCTCTACGTGAAAATAAAAGCCAGTGCCTTTACAATGAGCTATTATCGTTTCACCTAAAACATGCATCTGAGATACGATTCATATGTAGTATGAATTTAAATCAATTAAAGAAAAAAAAATACGTGAAAAAATAAAACATATATTCCACGCGTATAAATGTATGATTTTGCGGCAGTTTACGATGCAAAGCATCTGGAGGTTAGTTGCTATGGTTGATAATTGAAATTAATAAATTATTAGCAAGAACAACTAAAACATAAAGCAGCAAGTTTATAATTGTTTCACGGCTTGGCAAGTAACGCTGGTTATGCTAAATTTTTAATAACGACAACTGATCCTTAACCTTTCTCTGTAATATAGAGATCAATTTAACATAGTTAACCTTTTCTTCTTTTTATCTTATATATAAAATCCCCTTTTCTAAAATTTCAATACTTAATTTGTTTTAATTAATTTAGATGACTATGATACATTAAAATAATAGTCTAATGGTACCAACATGTATTAATTTATATCATTATGGTTGCTAGGTTGTGTTCGTTTGTATTTACATATAAGAAAATGATGTACGAAAACAGTAAGCAACGTGCCCTAAAGTTATCGTTATAGCATGAAAGTCATCATGTTTGAACTTATATTTAAAAAAAAATTGAAAATTGAAAATAGACATTTAAACTTAGGCTTATTCAACAACTACAATGGTAGCTTTGATGCCTAAGGATGGTGGGGTTGGTCATTGGCACCATGAATGAATTAAAACCCCATAGAATGAGGTCTATCACATGAAGCTATAAAATTTCACCATTGGGGGGTAAAAGTTAATAACCTTTAACATGTAGAACTGTCTCTATTTACAGTGCCATTAATTATTATCCTTGGTGGGGGGTGGAAAGAGATAAAGCCTACCCAAGTAGGCACAACTATGGAATGGTTGATTAGGGCAATGCAAAAATACAAAATAAAAAAGTCACATACATATACAAAGTTAATTTAGGGAGCAATATTTGGAAGTCGATGAGGATTTAGGTTCTTAAAAGATGGCGAATCCCATTGGCCTGACTAAATTCCCAAGCCATGGAAAAAAAAAAAAAAAACCTCAAAATCGAAGAAATGAAGAAATATTTATTCAATTATATTTAAATTTGAATGCTTACAAATCATTGAGCATTAGTTGAGATGGCATCCACATCACTTTTTATAGTAAATGTTAAGTTGTAATAAAAGAAAAAAAAACTTTACAAGATGATGTTAAATTGTTCTTTCCTCTTATATTTAATAATTTTAAATGTTAAAAGTATTTCAAACAAGGGAAGATGAGTACCTTAACTAATCAATGAAAATAATCACATACTCCTCCGGGAGGGAATATAATGCTATACATAGAATATAATTCAAATCTCGATGCAATTATTCGACAAATTTCAAGAAAAAGAGAATAATTTACGTGTCAAACATTATGACCCTTTTGTTTGACCTTCACAAGCTTCGCATGCGCCAGCTGGCAATCTTGCCACGTCGGATTATATAGTTCTTTTTTTTTTTTTTTGCCTCCCTTTTTTCTGAAGCAACGGTCTATACTATCATTCACTGATTTGAACCCTAATTATTTATGGGTTTTAATACTTAACCTATTTATTCTATTTGAAATTTAAGAAAAGTAAGATTTTTTTAAAATATAAAAAGATATTTTCAATTCTCAACGTATAGAACGAATAGCTTATAAGTTTTCAAATTTCATGAAAATGGACATACTAATGTACTTATGAATGGTTTTTCTAGCTGTGATTATTAAAAAAACCTCATAAAAATTCATTAGGAAAACAACTTGACAAATTTGAAATTAGTAGTTTCCTGTTCTTACCATTTTCGATTTTTTTTTTAAAAAATAAAAATAAAAACTGGTCGGCGATTTTTACGGCGCCTTGTCTCTCTCTCATTCTCTCTCTTAACGAATTAAACGCTCCCTCTCGCCGTGCGGTCGCTTGCTCTCCATCTATTTCTTAAGAGCCTCTATCTCTCTTTCTCATGGAGAATACATATCAATATAATATTCATTACAGAGATTTGAGTCTCAAAAAATTTAATAATTAATTTAATGCACAGGAACTGGATTGCTAATATATCTTCTCCCTCTTCCTCTCCCATGTACAATCACTCTCTCCACTATGCAGCGTCAGAAGATGAACCAAGTTTCGTAGTTTGAGATCCCCCCTCGGCTTCTTTCGTTTCAGGTACATCTTTATGTTCATCTTGCTTAAATTTGAATCTTATTTGATACAATTTATATGGGTTTTTATGTTCTTTCTTGTTTTTTTGTTTCTTTTTTTTTTTTTTGTTTCTTTTTTCCTCTTTTTCTGCAGAATCAGTATGTGTTTTTTATTGTCGGATTTATTGTGAAGTTTTTCAATATTATGGAGTTTTTGATGCGGATCTGATGTGAATGAAAATATGGCCATTGTTTCTGCAGTCTCTTTGACAGATTAGTTTATTTATCTAAAAATTGTTTTTGTAAGTTATATGTCTCAAAGGTCAGTAATTGGAAACTCAATTTTCTCTCTTGAGAGGTGAAATTTCCTATAACTCAGCTATATGAGTCGAACGAACCTCGGTTGGGTTGAATTATTTTTATTTTCACGAATTTTGATCCCATGAACATTGCCCTGAAATGGAGTTATTTTTATTAGATTTTATTTTTTGTGCACAGGGTGGAAGAAAACTTTCTGTCTAATTTGGTGTATTCAGATTTTCGGCTTGATATAAATGCATATACTAAAGTTTTGTCCATATTTCTTGGCTAATGATTGTCTAATAGTGTTAAATTGTTTTGATCTTGTTATAAGTGAGTTGTTTAGAAGGGATTTGTATTCATATGATATTGCACTGTCCCCAGGTGTTGACTTTGCAATAACAGACGAGGTTGTAGAAACATGGCACCAGGAAAATATACTAGAGTTGATGGTCGAAGACCATCATCGAGTTACTGTGCGACCGCGAGTACTGTTGTTTTGGTGGCCCTTTGCTTGGTAGGAGTTTGGATGATGTCATCATCATCTGTAGTCCCAGTTGAGAATGAAGATTTGTCTTCTGGGGACAATAAGAATGGGGTGAGGAAGCAGGTGAGTGGGAGCAATGACAACGAAAATAAGCAATTTGGCGATATTCCCGGTGATTTGCCCAAGGATGCTACCAAAGGAGATGATAATACGAGTGTTGCCAAGTCTGAAAGCGAGCCCAACGATAAGGAGATGTCGAAACATTCTGAGAAATCAACTGAGGATGCGAAAGGAGGAGACCAGGAAAATAAAGCCGCGGATGAGAATGCGGATAAAGGAAATAAAGATGCATCTAAAACTGGGGCGGGAAATGTAGTTGTGAGTAATAAAGATGGAGAATCAAATTCGGAAGGAATGAAAGCCGCTGATGAAGCCAATAATTCAGATTCGAATGAGAGCAAGAGGAAGTCAGATGTAGATGAAAGTGAGAAGAGATCAGGTGAAACAAAGGATAGAGATGATAAGAAGCAGAAAGATAACGAGGAGTCGAAACAAAACTCTGCTGAGCAAAATGAGGACGTTGGGACCAAAAGAAAGGAGGCTCAGGGTGAGGAGTTTCCTTCTGGGGCTCAGTCAGAGCTTTTAAAAGAAACTTCAGTTCAGAAAGGTTCATGGTCAACTCAGGCAGCAGAGTCCAAGAATGAGAAGGAGCAGTCTTCCGAATCCAAGCAGCAAACTGGATGGAAACTCTGCAATGTCACGGAAGGGCCAGATTACATCCCTTGCCTTGACAATGAACGAGCAATCAAGAAACTTCGGACTACAAAACATTATGAGCATCGAGAGAGACACTGTCCAGAGGTAGCACCTACATGCCTTGTTCCCCTTCCTGAAGGATATCAGCGCCCAATTGAGTGGCCTGCAAGCAGGGAAAAGGTATAGTATTTTGATTCAAATTTCATATATATATATATATTCATGTTATCATCGTCCATAAACCTGGCTGTACTGGATTTGTGCTCTCACAGATATGGTACCATAACGTTCCACACACTCAGCTTGCAGAATTTAAAGGGCATCAAAATTGGGTGAAAATGTCTGGCGAGTACCTTACTTTTCCGGGTGGTGGAACCCAGTTTCAGCATGGTGCTCTTCACTACATTGAATTCGTAGAGAAGGTAAAGGCATCTAACCATTTTGTATCCATAAAACTCGTCCAAAAATTCCCTGTTTGGCCCCTATTTTTTTATTATATGGAATTAGTTTATGAGTGATGTTTATTTCATGCATGATAGTGGAATTTCATGGTGCATTCGGGGGGGGGGGGGGGGGGGGGGGGAGGGAACAAATTTATCAAGATTATGTCTTTTCCTTTTGGTTTCAAAGATAGAATAAAAAATCATGGCAATATTTCCTACTCTGCAAACCAATGACAATACTGGGCGCTCTATGTTGCTTAACGGGAGTAAATTTAATTCATGTTGTGGTTATCTGTGATAAAACTGCAGAATTGTCCCGAGATAGCATGGGGAAAACGCACACGTGTAGTATTGGATATTGGATGTGGTGTTGCTAGTTTTGGAGGTTTTCTCTTTGATAAAGATGTGCTCACTATGTCCTTTGCCCCAAAAGATGAGCATGAAGCACAAGTGCAGTTTGCTCTTGAAAGGGGAATCCCAGCCATATCTGCTGTCATGGGCACAAAACGTCTTCCTTTCCCTGGCAGGGTCTTTGATGTTTTGCATTGTTCACGTTGTAGGGTACCCTGGCACATAGAAGGTATTCAGATAATGTATTTTTGATGCCTTTATTTTTTTTGAATGTGTTGTCCAGATAATCTAAGGGCACCCCTCTCCCAACCTCATGAAGCGGGGAATACTGAGCATGGATCTATCCTTTCTTGTTAAAATAACCCGAGTTCGTAACTCTCTCATATAGAATGGCTGAATGTTCTCTATTTTAATATATTTCGTGTCACTACTTACTATATGAGTTTTTGGTATGAATTTTGTTTTCGTGAAGTATAGATTCTCACATTTGTTCTGCAATGCTCATTGTGTGGTACAATTTAATGTCCAGGTGGTAAACTTCTCTTGGAGTTGAATCGTGTCCTGAGGCCAGGTGGCTTCTTTGTATGGTCTGCAACTCCAGTTTACCAGAAGCTTGATGAAGACGTTGAAATTTGGAATGGTAGGTGATGTTTTTGGAAACAGAAATTTCTTCTGCTTAGCATAATGATATCATCACTTCAGAGTTATAGGGTTGTCTGGTTGAACACGATTTGTCGGTATTGTTGCAGCCATGAAAGAACTGACAAAGTCGATGTGCTGGGAACTTGTGGCAATTAGCATCGATAAATTGAATAGTGCGGGGGCTGCAATATACAGGAAGCCTGCTTCGAATGAGTGCTATAAAAAAAGATCCCAAAACAAGCCTCCTCTCTGCCAAAAATCTGATGATCCAAATGCAGCCTGGTATGATCCTTCTTTGCTCTCTCGTTAATATTTAAAATCTGAGAGCTGATGACAGCATTTTTATACTCAGCCCGGATAAAATTTTAATTACCCGCAGCAAAACTGGAAATTTTCTACTTCAATTTTCGGATAAAAGAGCGAATAAATGACCGTTACTCGACTTTGTTCTTGTTCCAGATGCTATGAGTAATAGATTTCAGACTTTATGGATTTATCGGCATCCATCATTTGATTGTTTGCTATGTAGGGATGTGCCGCTGCAGCCATGCATGCACGAATTGCCGGAAGATGCTTCTGAACGGGGTTCCCAATGGCCGCAGCAATGGCCTGAAAGATTACAAAAACCTCCTTATTGGTTGTCAAGTTCTCAGGTTGGAGTGTATGGAAAACCAGCGCCTGAGGATTTCACTTCAGATTACCAGCACTGGAAACGTGTAGTGAGCAAGTCTTATCTAAATGGATTGGGCATTAGCTGGTCATCTGTAAGGAATGTAATGGACATGAGATCTGTCTATGGAGGGTATGGGAAAAAAGAAAAAAAACCTCTCGTCATTATCGATCGTCATCATCATATAGGTTTGGAATGTTTTGTCTCCTTTTCTGTGGTTCTAATTTCATGCCTGTGCTCACAGGTTTGCAGCAGCTCTGAGAGATTTAAATGTGTGGGTCATGAATGTGGTTTTAGTAGATGCACCGGATACACTGCCCATAATATATGAACGAGGTCTTTTCGGAATTTACCACGATTGGTGTGAATCATTCAGCACCTACCCTAGATCATATGATCTTCTCCATGCTGATCATGTCTTCTCCAAGACCAAAAAGAAGTGTGTAATAGTAGCTCCTTCTCCTTGTGTTCCTTAGGAGAGGACATCTTCATTTATCCACCACATCATTTCTAGATTCTTAAATTCAAATTTCTCATCGTTTTTCCGCTGTAGGTGCAATATAGTTGGTTTGGTTGCGGAGGTTGATCGTATTTTAAGGCCTGGAGGAAAGCTAATTGCCCGTGACACTGTCGAAATCATCAGTGAGCTGGAGAATTTGCTGAGGTCTATGCAATGGGAAATCCGACTGACCTTTTCAAAGGACAATGAAGGAATACTGTGTGTCCAGAAGACCATGTGGAGGCCCAAAGAACAGGAGATGACTGTCTCTTAGGAACGCTGCACGGTGGTTTCCCTTGCGAGGCCCTTACGGTGCCGAGTTTAGGTATTGATTCTGTCTTGGCCGCTAACTTTCATTCATGGTAACTGTATTTGTTCATTTACCCCATGTATCATGTTAGCTTGCCCCTTCACTGTTTGATCCTTTTCGTCCCTTCTTTCATGGTTTTTTTACTTCGCCAGGAGTTGTGTTTGAGCCCTAGTGGTAAATCATAATGATTGATGGAATACAGACAGCTTTTTTGAACTGTAAAAAATTGACATGCTCCTGATTTTGGTAGAACGTCATTCTAGTTTGGTCTGTCGGATAATCTCTCTAACCATCCCTCTCTCTCTCTCTCTGGTGGATTGGAGTTGCAAAATATTATTGTTGCTGAAGTCATGGTTTGATTGCAAACCATGTACTACTTTTGAGCTTCCATTGTCTAGAATTTAGAGCGGATCTTGTGTATTGAAGGAGTGCAGCATGCAAACAACCCATTGCGGCAGCACAATCCCACTCCGCTGTTTTTGTGATTAGAAAAGTCACGATTGTTGAGAGTTCCGCATCGAGTTAGGAAATATACTTGTCGGGACACTTCTTCCATCACCGATTAGTTTTGGGATTGAAACTTGATGTGCTAGCATATACACCTGTTCATGTGTAGAACTTAAATCGTGCCTGCACATGGAGGGAGCGTTGGGAGTCACGCGTCGAGTTTGAACTAGTACTTATAGTATCAATGCATCCTGTTGCCATTGATTTTGGAATGAAAACTTTGAGTTTCTCTAGCATTTTCATTTAGCTAACATAATTTTTTCTTCTCTTTTCCATTTCTTCTCCTAAATTTTATTGGTGCCCTCTTGGTTCTACCAGTGCTAGCATATACACCTTTGACAATAAGTTGTTCTATGCATTTTTTTACATTATCTCAATTCATACAGATTAAAATTTAAAAATACCTTGAAATTAAGTAACAGACTGAAATAGAGAGAAAAATTGGTTGATAAATGGAGAGAACTCCCCGTTACAGATAACGTCATTCCTTGACAATTCTATATACTTTTGTACGTTATTTCAATTCGTGCGATTAAAATTTTTTGAAAATACCTTGAAATTAAGTAATAGATTGAAATAAGTTGAGAAATTGATCGATGAAATGGAGAGAACTCCCCGTACAGATAACATCATTCCTTTTCATTTTTCTCTCCTAAACCCCTGAACACAATGTAAAAACCAAGGGTATATGTAGCATGTAATTTATTTCTAGCGAACTTCAACAACAAGAACTTGACTGTAGAGCCTTGATTTTTAAAATATCAAAAAGATCTTGCTCGTTATAATTTTCATCCTTTGGATGATAGATGTGAGCCAACAATCATTGCATGAAAATCGGTACTTCCTTCTATTTTTTTCATGCTCTTTCGATTTGTATAGGTAAATATTTCATAACTGGATTCAAGTGATGTGTGCTCACATATACTCACTTGAGGTTGTGCTTCTAATATCAAGTTCATATGTGCGTGTGTACATTATATACAAAAATGTTAGAATGAGCATATCTAATGTGAGCATAAAATAAGTACACACCAACTCTGACTAGTTCCGGATAAAAACATGTAAAAATTCCAGATAAGAACATGTAAAAATTGGATGACCTGCCAATTTTCATAAAGTTTGCTTACGCATAGGATCTTCATTTATAGCATGAAAGTTACGAGGGACACAATATCTGTATATTTCAATATTTAAAATGAAGGAACTATGTATCACCAAACTGTATGAAAGTTTGTGGATCCTCCTATTTTTTTCATGTTTTTTCAATCCATACAGATGAAATTTCCAAAACATATCCGAGTTAGTGTATGCTTATTTTATGCTCACATTAGTTGTGCCAATTCTAACGTTGTCCTTGTGCATATAAATACTTGATTTGAAACTCTTGTAATGAGTGAATCATTTGATTATCAATAATTATAAATTCAACATATGTAATTAAAGTGATAAAATTTTGTATGCATAATTTAATAGAGACAAATTCTAGTTTGGAATTTATATTACATAAGCCCAAAAAATAAATGATAGAAGAAAATTATGCATCAAAGGGAAAGTGTTTAAATAGGGGCCCATAAGTTGATGAATTAAGTAAAATGTGAAAGTAAAGTTCATCAACTCAAATTGTTGTGCAAATAATTTGTTAGCATGTTGATTGTTAAAAATATTCACAAAAATGTGAGTGTGACATGTCTCATTGTATGGGTACTTATGGAACAAAAATCAAGAGTCTTAACAATATCTAGAAATATTTAATGTTGGCCTTGAATTGAAGAGCTTGGGGAAACGAAATCAATGATATATATTTAGATATGATCAGATGTCATATATCTTTAAAAAACTATTTATTAATGATGACCGGTAAGCAATAGTTTAAATAGCATTCCTAAGTGAATAACACGTTTCAAAATTCAAAGAGAAATATTTTTTAGGTCGGAGGATTGTGTGCGTGGTTGCACTGTCAGCTAAGCATTCATCTCCTCCACTCATTTTGTTGTAATCTATAGTGAAGAACACACGTTAGAAAGATAGGAAACTAAATATTTTATTTAGATAGTAGGCATAAAAGTACAAATTGCAAAATAAGCAAAGTACATAGCATAAAAAAACTTCAAATATATAGAGAGATGACAGCATCATCCAAGACGGGTATTCACATCATTGTCCATAAAGCTAGTGTATCCATTCGGATCTTTAAGGAAATCCGTAATATCTAAGTGAATTATAACTAAAGAATTGCTAGAACCCACAAAATTTGTTTCAACTTGCTTCCCTTTACCCTTATGATATTTTTGGTAGAGGTTAATCCAATGTTTAGGTTTACTACAAGTACGAACCCAATGACCTTCTTTTCAACAATGATCTCATGTGCCATTTTTCTCATTCTTGGAGCGCTCTTATGCCAATTTTGACAAGCTTGAAATTCTTGTTACTATTACAAGAACCCAAGTTATATTAAAAATTTCTATTATTACGGGTCCACCAAAATTTTTGGCCATAACCACGTCCTCGTCCTCTACCAAAATTTAAGGCTCGCCCTCTCCTTCACCTCTCCCTCTCCTTCACCTCTCCCTCTTCCTCACCCACGTTCTCTAGTAGAGAACAATACAACATTTACTTCCGATAATAGGGCATAGCCTCTAGTGAAGGATGATACGGTATTTGCTTCTAGAAATGAAACAGCATTTGCCTTAGGCAATGGGCCAGAACCAATTAGGTGAGCTTGAGCTTGATGATTTGCCAGTAGGAGCTCATTATGTTGCTTTACAACTAACATGCAAGATCAATTGAGAATATCTTGTAAAATTTTGACTCATATATTGTTGCATTAGGAGTATGTTAGAAGCACGAAATGTTGTGTAGGTCTTTTCCAACATCATATTTTCCATGATGTCTTCCCCACATAATTTTAGCATAGAGACAATTTTGAAAAGAGTGGAATTGTATTTCGAAACACTCTTGAAATTCTAAAGTCTTAGTTGTACCCATGAAGTTTGTGCTTTAGGGAACATCATAGCCTTTAGATGATCATATCTTTTCTTTAGATTATTCCATAATTTTAAAGGATCATCAACAATTAGATATTCATATTGTAAGCTATTATAAATATGATGCCTGATAAAACAAAGAGCTTTAAAATAATGTTGATGAGTAGTTTGGCTCCATTCATCAATTGTATGCCCTAAGCTCATAGACTTCAAATGGAATATTACATTAACAGTCTATAAAATTTCAATATATATTAAATATATTGATATTGGTGTTGAATTACACTCGCAATTTATGAATGTTGATCATTTGAGATAATAAATAATTTAAAATATGCTTAGATAAATAAGATAATAGGATAAATTGGTTCCAACTAAACGTGTGATAGTCGCATTGAAAAGTGTGACATATAGAAGATCAATAAATAAGTTCCCACTAAACATAAGACAAATCGCATAGAAAAGTATGACATTAAAAAATTAAATGAAATAATAATTCAAACTAACATGAAGTATGCAACTATCCACACAAAGAGGTGGGGTTTTTTAGGGATTTGGTGATAACAGTTCATATCCCACCAAACACACAACAAACCACACAGAAGGGTGGAATATAAAGGACTAGTAAAAATTCATATATTGCATAAATAAAATTGAGATCTTAAAATACATGCGACAATTGGTATAGATAAATGAGAACACAATAAAAAGGTAACTAAAAATATAAATAGAATAGAAATAATCGAAGATAGCTATTGGATTACCTAAATTTCCAAACAAACCTTGAGGAAACTCGTACTGAACACGTGTTATGGATTGTTAGAGAAATATAACATGGATTAGGAAAAATGGAAAAACATTTGGAGGAATTAATCTCTTTCTTACTTTATCATTCTGCATTTCACTCCCTTCTTTCTGTCTTGCACACTTCTTTCTTTCACTTTTTTCTTTCTCGCCGTCAAACAAAGCCTCCCCACATCTATATATAGGAGTTCAGAGGCATACATGTTAACGACATTTATAGATGGGAGCCCATTATTGATATTTACAATGAAGGTCATTTTATTGGAAAGAGAGAATAAATGAGGAGAGAGGAAATGGGGGAGAAGTTAAAGTGGTACATGTAACTAATACAAAGTTATTTTCCCGTGACAACAAAAAAGGAATAAATGAGAGGGTGTACCCCCAAAGGAAACTATTTTTTACTTTGCATTACTCAACGAAACAACAAAGATGGAGTAAATAAAAGGGTGCACCCCCAAAGGAAACTATTATTTTACTATGCATTTTTTTTTTCAAAGAAACACTTTCAAAATAAAAAATAAAAAA
The DNA here is from genome assembly GCA_034195605.1 of Santalum album. Lineage (NCBI taxonomy): Eukaryota > Viridiplantae > Streptophyta > Magnoliopsida > Santalales > Santalaceae > Santalum > Santalum album. The sequence goes on from JAXCHL010000039.1 coordinate 91,295, forward strand.
CAGAAGTTAAAATTTTGTAAGCTGGACTAAACAAAAAACTATCATAATATTTGAATACTAGGCCACCAGGGGCTCCTCCTAGACACTAGCCTGGTGCTCAATTACTTCTAAACTTTATTTAGAGTAATTGGGCTTTTAGGAAGACATTTAGCGGGCGACCGATTCGCCGCTACACCTATTGTATAAAGTAGTTGATTTTCTAGATTGAAGTTGTGACACTCCGCCTCTCGCGCTTTTGAACAAGACGGCGGGTGTATCAAGTTTAACTAAACCAGCAAAGGAAACAAGAACACAATGCTATGTTTGATAGATCAAACTAGAGTAAACCTATGGTTCGAACATTCAAACTAAAGGGTATCATTCACCAATAACTAGATGGTTTGATAAACTTTTGATAAAAAACGAGTTTCACATAAAACATACTTTGTCTTCATTTATTACTAAGGGTTTTAACAAAGCTACAATTTAAAACAACTTAACTGAAAGCAATACCCTTGCTCTTCTTTTTACTTACTTCGGTTTACTCAGCTAATTTGGCATCACCGGGCACATAACAATAGCAAACATGAGTAATAAACACTGAGTAGAAAATTTATAACAAAAGAACGTCTACCAAGCTATATTATGTGCAAACGATACAACTACAATACCCTTAAATTCTCTTTAAATTTTAAAGGGGAGTTGTGGTAAAGTTATGACTAAATATATATAGTTTAGTGCAGTGTTTGGGTTGAATGAAGGATTGGAGTAATAAAATGATATAGTCGAAAATCCAACAATAATCTAAGGAAGGGAAATATGTAGAAAAATAGAACAAGTAGATGCACGACACGTGACTATTTATTTACGCACGTAATTAATGCGGAAGGTAAGGATTTTGCACGTGTACGTTGTATTAAAATTATATAATGTGTATTATCCCAATATAATGTAATATATGATATAATATATATATATATATATATATATATATATATATTAATTAGTGTGGCAACACGTGTATGCAGGGGAAGCCGAGCTTAGTGACTAGTTCACTAAGTCGATTAGTTTGTGAACTTAGTCAAATTTAGATACTAGTTCAATAGTTCACGTGTGGTCAGAGAAAGCTAATCATATACATCTACATATATATCTACATATATAATATATTATACTTATATGTTTCACAAGGAAACACAGTAGGAACCAAGGTTGTAAACAAAAAAAAAAAGAAGGAAAGAACAGAGAGAAGCCGAACACGAGGAAGGAGGAAAAAAAAGAAAGAAAGAGAAAAAAAAAAGAAAAAAGAGAAGAAGTGTGGGTGGCACCATGGAAAAGAGGGGAAAGCACTTATTTCAACTACGTGATTAATCCAGGTAAGGGTAACCTAGTCTTTGTAAGGGTAATCTATTCTTTGTAAGGATAATCTGTTCTTTTGTAAGGGAAATCTATTTTTTTGTAAGGGAAGTTTATTGTTTGTAAGGGTAATCTATTCTTTTGTAAGGGAAATCTATTTTTTTATAAGGGAAGTTTATTGCTTGTAAGAGTAACTTATTCTTTTACATGAGATTCAATCTTTTGTGAGAAATTTTAATCCTTTTGTTGAAATATCTCAATTTTCCTTTGAATATATCTAAACCTATTAATATTTGGTTCTTAGTTGTTGTCTTGGGCATTACTTGGCATGTCTATATTGATTTGTTCATCCAGATTGTGGTTGCACATATTATTCGAGCCTGAATTATTGATTTGTCTGCAGCTAGAAATAACTGTTTAAACGCACAAACCTAATTATTCCCATTATAATTGTTTGGCATCCCAAACGTCGATTTGAACATGGTTGGACCTATATGTTTGGTCCCATTTGTTATGTTGGTTGTTGAATGTTACGTTTAAACCCATTGACTGAAATGAACAACTGCGAAAGCGAGAATGGGAGACCCTGTACTTGGGTTAATGCAGGCAGGAGCCGTAATGGCTAGTTGACGGGCCCTAATACGTTGAGTAGACCCTGTGCTTGGGTTAATGCACAAATGTTGGACCCCGTGTCTGGGTTTAAATAGACACACTGTTCATGACCTTATGGGTCTCTTAGTAGTTGATGGTTCGAGCTGAACGATGGTGAATTTGTTGTATTGATCTTTCTTGAACATGCACCTAATTGATTATCCTTTATTAAGTATTCATTCATACTCACCCTAGTTGGTTTGAACCTTTTTCAAGTGCGTCCCGTGCGAATGTGCCGTACAAAAGTGGTGGTGGTGGTAAGGGGAAAAGGGTCGCCAGTAGTTAAACCTTTAAACCTTTGGTCGCATTAAACTCCCTTTGCTTTGTAATATACTCTATTGTATAATATGGTGTATGCTATACATGGTTCAACTTTTGTGTTAATAACAGGGAACCAATTAGCGGACGATGGATGAATGCACCCTTGTACACTTATTAGTATGTTAAAGGTTGGGGTGTCACAATAACGGCTTCAAATAGATAAACCAACGTAAATTACTCGTGAGTAAAATGGTGCATGAGTCATTCCAACAAACATTGAGCAACACAATCATCCAACAACTCTAATGATTCAACTAAACCACAAATACTAAGCAACACAATCATCCAACAACTCCAATGGTTCAACTCAACCACAAACACTGAAAGACCGTAAGGTCATAGACATTTTAGCTAAACATAGCTAGTTATGCTCTAACTTTAGGACTAAAGCACGTAATCCTCAATAGTTTTGTCTAATGAATACATTAACCGCTAGCATAAGTGTAAGGTGTACATTATTTAATTAAAGTACGGGGTCCAACAGTTTCGTTCATTTCAATTCAACATAAATCATTACACAGCATTAGGTAGTCAAAAGGAAATCTGAACGCCCAGTAACACGAACTAAGACTTGAAAGTAAACACAAGTCTCGAGTATAATTCCAACAAGGACCATTGGAGTGGCAATTCACAAGGTAATAACCAAAAGCTCCCAAACAACCACTCACAAGGTTCAACAAAAGACAGAAAACAATTAATCATTCATAGGAAAGCAATTAATTCTTAAACATCTCATAAAACATTTACATAACCAATATTTTGGCAAAAACAGTGACCTCGAGTGAAAATGCTACAACTTCGTTTACAATGTTCAAATGGGACTACTCTCTAAAGAACAAAGTTGGATAACCTCATTCTCTAAAACTTTTATGTCGATCACTTCAAAATATTCGATCTCTAGAAGGTCCAAATTGCCCAAAACAGTAGGTACACAGATTTGATCACTTAAAATTCAATTTGGACCAGTTTCAGAAAAAAGCAACTTACTCTTGGTACACACTCCTTTTTGAGTTGAAGCCAAAAGAAGATACTTAGATAATACATAGAGTTACAATTTTATTTTTAACCTAAAAGAGTGGTTCACGCTCTAGGAATGTCAAATAGGGTAGAAAGTGACTAATTGCAGTTTTGAAATGCCTAGAATGTCAGTTTAGCCACGTAGAAATTTAAAAGAGAGAAATTTGATCACTTAAAACATTTTCCTCATTAGAGAGAAATTTTAAAGCACTCAAAGAAGAACAATTCGTATTTTGAACACTCTTGTAAAATCATCAATTTAAAAAGGCAAAAAGCCACACAAAAGGAAAAAATATGGGCTGAAAACATAGTCCCCCTAGATTCTCTGCAGCAACTTTAAAATTCCAAAATGTCTTCCACACATCTCGGATTTAGATGATTCCAAAACCAAACTTGTAGCTCTTAATTATAACTACAACTTCCAAAAGAAAACATTCTCAAATTCGAACTATTTTTGGGTGAAAAATACTTAAAACCGTATTGCCCTTACACTTACACAAACAATTATTTACAAAATTTCACTTAAGGTAAAGTTTAACCAATACACCTCATTAAAACTTTTTTGAGGTCAAACACACACCTAATTGAGATGATTAATCATATACTACTTCCATGAACAATCATCATGTCATGCAACACAAAATTAATCATGAAAACTACAAATAACTATGATTATGGTTCCAAATCAACATATAAATTCTTATCAAGAGAAAGCATGCCAAAAGTTGGAATCAAGACTTGAAAATTGAAATTTGAGGGTAAGAATCATACATTTACAATGTTACTTAAGCAAGAAATTGAAGTCTTTGAAAGAAAATCCAAGCTTCTGCAATGATCACTTCCAAGAACACCACTTTTTCTCCCCTTTTTCTCTCGTTTCTCTCTTTGTAAAACACATCCAATAAATCTCAAAGAGATTCATGCATGCTAAAAGGAGTGTTTAGCCTCCTTTTAACAATCTTGTCCGTATACCAAAATCTAGCATTTTGAAAACACCAAGTGCAATTTGATCATTTCAGCTTCAATAAAATCTCAAAGTTAACCCTTTATCCGCCACAAAATTATGTGTGGGCTCCACATGTCGCTTCAATCACTCATTAGATATTTATCGCCCGATAATTTCCTTAACCAGGCCAAAAACACTATTTCGAAACTCTATTTGATCCTCAACTTCTACGAAACCAATAATTTTTTACTACTAGGGTTTGAAAATTATACACCACTATTACTACCATTATTTACAACTTAATGGCCAGGGGTATTTTGATAATTGCATACGAAACCCGAAGATATTTCGTCCACGCAATAAATTTTTTCCCCTAACGAAATTTCTTAGAATTTTAAGCAAACTAAGCACAAAAAATATTTGAGAAAAATACAAACATTAAGGCCAGTAAAATTTACTATGAACTAAGATTTCAGGGATATTACAAAAGTGCTATCAAGTAAGCTTATAACCAATGCTTATGGTAGCTCCCCTAAAATAAATTATACTTCGAATAAATTTTGGAACTAAAGTAGGAAGTAAGAACCGAACTCTAAGCGAAATAAAACTTGAATGTTAAGAAACGGTAGGAAACAAATACATATAATTCATTTCCTTGGGCAAAATAACTGGTTAAACTAGTACGAATGGGAGTTGCCATATAGGCCTTTGGGAAATAAAAATCTTGAAAGATATTTTCCTTCCCATGAAATGAGTGTCATCATAGAGGGGGTAGAGTGGCAAGCTCCATCATCCCTTACTTGGCACAATCAAGTAGTGTAGGGTTTGGGGCACTTGCCTATAAATAAGGAAAAAGAAAAAATAAATAAACAAATGACAAACACAAAACAAAGCTAACCATAGAGGGGGAGAGAGAGGGAGAAAGGGAGAGGGAGATGAAAAAGAGGAAGAAAGAAGAAGGAGAGGATGATAAGAGGAGACTAATACATAGGCATAAGTGGGAAAAGAAACAAGGAAAGGGCGTTAAGTCCGGTAAACCACTTGACCTAATAGACCATATATAGTTTCCTTTTTCTTTTCTTTTTTTTCAAGTAACTCACTTAAATTCTTGGGACCCTAGAGGGATTTTCGGTAAAAGCCACTAAGGAAACTACAACTTCTCTAAGTTCCACTTTATTTCTGTAAACGAAAATTTTAGGCTTGAAGGAGTGAGATTTGGTCATAGGACGTAAAACACTAACTTGTAGATAATTTAATTTCCTTCAACATGAGTACAAGAATCACCTAAACTGCATCAATATTAAAGAAGCTATGGCTCCTGAAAGTTTATGCCTAGAACTGTACCATGTACCTGGCCGCGGACAATACTAAACAAACTTACTATTTGAAATGAAATCAAAACAATAAATCAGCATTTGATTTCATCTTTGATAAAGGAAAAGAAGAAGAAGAAGTGGGAAAAAGTAGTAGTATTTGTGTGTGAAGAAAAGGAAGGAGTATTTGTTAGTGTTTGGGTATATGTGAAGAAAAATCACATGTGTGGGGATTTGTAGGGGGGAAACTGTGATGTCTTTTCGATTTTTTTATTTTATTTTTTACTTTTTACACCTTGTTGATTTTTCATTTTTCATTTTTTTCCACCTTTTTTTGACACAAAAGCATCAAAATAATGTATTCAGTTTACTGGAAAAAATTACAATTATTCATACAAGTTATTTAAAAATAAAATAGCAGGGTCAAAATAGGAAACTAAAATTTATTTATATGTTTCATCAAATTAGTTATCAAATGACTATAATTATTCAAATAGGAACCTGTTAGTGTTTGGGTATGTATCCTTGCCTTCGAGCTTAGCAGCTGAGCAGCACCACGCTAGCCTCCTTTAGCCAGAGCGGCATAAGCATCCCAAACTTCGTCATTTCGGGCGATGGCCTCCAACAGTATCAGGTATAGCCTGAACTGCTCCAGCACCCTCCAACCGAACACCTTCGACACCATTTTCGCCTTTCAAAATGACTACTCTACTTTTATTTGTTTCATTTTTCATACTAAAAGGCATTTTAAAATAATTTTACCTATATGGATTGAAATAAAATACAAAATTTACATGAGCTCATCAATTCCTATGAAATTTAGAAATATTGATTGTATTCATTGAAAATTAAGAAAATCAAAGATAAAATATAAAATTTCTAATGCTTATGATGAATATGCTCACATTTATAGAGCTCATGAAAATTGACAAGTCTATATTTTTGTACGTTATCTCAATTCGTACAGTCAAACTTGTTTAAAAGTACCTTGAAATTAAGTAATAGATTGAAATAGGGAGAAATTGATTGATGAAATAGAGAGAACTACTCTTTACGGATACTGCGAAACAATAATGGAATCGTCAAATTAGGAAAATTTAGTATGAAAAGTGAGATAAAATCAAAGTACAGTGATCATTTTGAAACAATCCTCAAAGTTCATATTGACCTTCAATAAAATTTAATCAAAACAATTGCCCAAATAAAAGCAAAATTATCCGAGTTGACCTATAATCATACCATTTAGTAGCGTCCAAACAAAAGAAATCAGAGTTCTTTCCTCAATTAAAAATCACAAAACTTATCAGCTGGCCATGAGGGAAATGACTATGAACCAACCGATCAACAGTGGTCAGGGATTCAGCTCACTAGTTTTCAAAACCAATTGATATTTAGCAAAAACTCTAATTTTGAATATAACAAAACATGAAAATCCTAACTAAATGTTAATTAGACAGACTGAGTGGGTTACATCCAAGTCAAGAGAGGTTGTCAAAATTATTTTATAAAGCAAGTTGGATCGAGATCTTACAAGTTAGCCGGGCATGTTGAGATTGCTAGCTCTAGGTATTATTCATGATCATGAGTGGAGTAAGTGCTCTTTACCCATTCCAATTATAGTCCTTGAAAATAGCTTATTTTTTTATCTACTTCCTTCACGGTTCGTGTCATATTTTTATAAAATAACTATTCCATTCCAAGACTGCTTCATTCCATGACTCAAATGTAAAGTTATGTTCTTTGAGATTATACTTTTAAAGATACCAATCTCAAAATCAAAAGAAAAACAAAAGCACACCACTTCAAATGGCAACTTAAAGTGGTAGAACAGACTATTGTGTCAAAACAACGAAAGTCAACATGATCAAAGGGTGGATATTTTGATTCTTCAAACCACAACAGCTGAAAATATTCCGCCGAGATAGGGACAATTGGTGAAAATCAGCCAAGCCTTCTGCTTCCCCTCCTTACCTGCCTAAATTTCTGCTCTCGTCACCATTTATTACAGCCCCTTCAATCTCCAAACAAACTCCTCCCAAAATCCCTAAAATTAATCTGCAGAGAGAGAAAGAAACAGAATACAGACTTGGAAGACGACTAGACATGGAAGATGATAGCCATAGAAATGGGCCTATTGGGCTTGACCAAGGAAGCCCAGAAAGCCCAGGCTTAAAGAATGGCCACAAAAAAATAACAATATCTATATCAATTCCTTCCCATAGCAAATGCAGGGAGAATCATGAAGAAAGTACTCCCTGGCAACGGAAAAATCTCAAAGGATGCCAAAGAGACGTTTCAGGAATGTGTATCAGAGTTCATTAGTTTCACTATGGGTGAAGAGTCCAATAAGTGCCGAAGGGAGAAGAGGAAGACCATTAATGGAGACATCATATGGGCCATAACAACTCTGGGATTTGGGGACTATGTGAACCCACTAAAGGTATACCTCAACAAATACAGAGAGATTGAGGGGGAGAGGATCAATGTTCCAAAGCAACAGAGAATGGAACAAAGGTTACATCAACACCCACAACAAGAGCCAGAACAAAATAGCATGCCTTGTAATAGTGTGTATACTTCCACTAGTCCCATGTCTCACCCATCATCCTTCATGGCATCTGACCAGCCTTTTTCTTTGCCTTTCTCCTCCAATCAAAACACTCCCAATCCCAAGGCAGCTGTAATACCTATTTCTTGATGGGGTGTGCATCTCGTCCCCTCTTGCTCTTACATTATGCTTTAGTGTGGTACATATCTTTATCTACATATACACATATATAATGCCAATATATATCACACACAAAAGTCAGATGAAAACAAAAAATGAAAAGAAATACAAATATCAAAAGGAGGTCTTGTTTTTCTGCCTAATTTTATCATTTCGGTTAATCGCGGATATTACTAGAGAAGCTATTGCAGGCGAGCACAGGCGTCTCAAGGTGATCCAAGGGTTATTTCTTATTATGTTTTGTACAGTTTGACCTTTTGTGTATATATGGGATCAGCTGCAAGATCTTCACAGATGCCGTTGGAGTTGCCTTCCACAAGGTTTTCTAGTTTATTTGGTGAAGTCAGTACATCCCAAAGGTCGACTTTCTTATGCAGTTTGAAGAGTGTAATAGAATGAAATAAAATGCACTAAAACAGAATGAACTATCAAAGCTAACATATCAAACTGTCAATCCCAAAAAGAAAACAGGAGTGTATCTATTACAATATATCCCATGTAACGGGACCAGAACAATCACTCCATGTCAATTTACATTCATTCAACACTTGTTCTTGTTTATAAAGCACTAGTCGTTCTAAAATAACATATGCTCTTAAACCACTTGTCTTCTCTAAATCTTAGCTGTGAATTCCACCAAAATCTTTTGAACTACATGCCACATTTCCTTAGGTAAACAACTCCTACAGAAACATATATTCCGAACAGTCAGCAGTGAAAGACAGGAAAGTGGTAATGGTAGTTACAGAGCAGTCGTCGTCATTCATAGAGAAACATTCCTTTCTGTGATTTCTTAACTAGGACAGCGGAGAAAAAAATTCAGAAAAGCAAGAATAGTGAAAGAAACAGCAACAACCTACAGAAAAGCCCATATTAGCAACAGAAACAATTCCTGATGTCATTATCCAGTGCAATAAAAAATTTATCAGATCTCAATCGGGCAGTTCTTTATACAAAGCTTACAAAGATAAACCTGGCCAAGCTGCTTCACTGTGCTCCCACAGCTCTTGGTCAAACTGGAACCCTTTTCCCACGGTATCGGTCAAAGAACTGCACATGACAGGAAAAAGAAAAGTTGAGGGAGAAAGCAGCAGCAAAAGCAAATTTAAGTTCCAACTGCTTGTGGGCTGTGTTGTTTTGATGGTAATTTATACATCGGGTCCAGCTCCAGAGGTACAGAGCCATAGCACTTACATGTGCAGTCACCTGATGATTTCTTACAAATTCTGCAGAACTACTATTATCCTTAGCTACCACACTTTTGCTTTGCCCTCCTGGAGCAAGTCTGTTAGAAGGTTTAAGTGTTACCACTATCCCAACCTAGTTGGAACACTATACTTCCGTAAATGGGAGACAACCATTTGATACTTTTGGCACTAATACTTCCTGAAAATGACTTGATAACAATAACATTCACATCATAGATATCAGTTATCCCAGAAAAGGGAAAACGACTTCTACCAGAGCTACTTGATTAAAAATATTGTCCAAGACAATGCATGCTTAAATAAAAAGAAAATAACTTTGGTTTTCAAAATACTTTGGGTTCAGAAGAAAAGAAGCATACCGATCGAACAAATGGCTGTTGAAACACCCAACCTAGAATGGGTATCTTCTGAATAAAAACAGAAAGTGTTGGCCAGAAACCACTGCACAAAACAGCCTATCAGCATAAGTCCATTTTTAAAAGGTTCGAACTGATTAAGAAATCATGGAAAAGGAAGTTCAACAAACCTAAAAAGCACAATGAACCCATATGCCTCCAGAATCATACCAAATACAGGCCATCCTATCACAACAAAGAAGAAACCAATGCCAAATGCTGTTGTTCCCTATGCAAAAACACCAAGCCCTTAACAAAGGAAAAAGAGAATAGTTCAAGCCTATATAAGTATATAATAGGAGAGGGAGGTTAAACCTTAAAATTTTGGCGTTTCATGAAGAACTGCATGGTGGACTTTAGCCCGATGGTCAGTGTCAGCCCTGACAAGAAGAGGATCTGAATAAGTGTGACAAAAACAAGAGAAAGTTAAGCAAATGTTAAATGAAAAGCAAGTAAACCCAGAGAAGATAATGGAGAAACGACAACAAGAAAATTGATAATTGAACGCTTAATCACTTACATTTCCCATGGCTAGCAAACCCTTGTCAAAGAGAAACATGACCCCCAGAAATGAGAAGAAAATGCCAAACCCAGTCAATCCCAGCCCAATTTCTGTTGATAACACGTTTTACGGGGTTCAGAATTGGGGCAAAGCACGATAGACACTGCTTCACTTTTTGATAAAATTACAAAAACAAAAAGTAAATAAATACAGAGATGATAGTAAGGAAGGGCAACTAAAAGCATCCGACAGTTGTAAAGTTCCTGGCCTCCTGAAAATTTTACAAGAAGATCAACCCTAGCATAATATAATCCTAGTAGATAAATTTCATTGACTTGAATTGATCAGGCCATGTAAACTAGTAATAAGATAGGTAAATTGGTCTCAATCTGAAGTCAACATGACTAAATTACTGCCCAATAAGCACCACAAGAAGCCACTATTTTCACTTCTTGACTGGGTACCAAAATTATTAAATCGCATTATTATGAAGTTAATACTAGTTTGACTTTAATTCATTTTAAAAGGAATTGAAACTATACAAAACCACGATTTTCCATCTATGTAAAAGGGATTTATTAGAAACGTGGCAGCAAAAAATTATGTATAAGTGGTACCACGGATAGCACATTTCATTAAGGCAGCGTTTCTTTGCACTGATTGACCTTTGAATGAGGCCAATCACTGATTCGGTCGGTACAAACTTCATTAAGAGCGTCTGGAAACACCTCTTAATAAGCCTTTATGACCACTGATTCACTCAGCACAAGCCTTGGTGCTGATTCGCACAGCACAAGTACTGAATAAGGAAGACTAAAATACCCTTCATTTTTCCAGGTAATTACACACATATTCATTTCATTTTCTCCCTCTCTTGCGTTCTCTCTCTGATCACTCCTCTCTCCCCATTTCTCTGCCATTCTCTCTGTCATCTCTTTCCTCTCTACCCATCTCTCTCCAATCTCTCATCATCTCTTTTATCTCTCTCTAATCTTATACCTCTATTCCCACTCACTTTTTTTTTTTTGGATACCAAACAAAATCAAACCCAGATGTTTGACTTTTGTTTCAAAATCAAACACAGATCTAGGTTTTGAGTTGATATCAGACCCTAATCTATGTGATTTTGCATAATTTCTCAAGCCTCTTGTTCTTATTTGAAGACATTCTCCTTATAGGTCAATTTTCTCATCAATTTCTATATTTGATTGCTGCCCATGTTTTTGGGTTGAAAAATCAAACTCTATCCTTGCTGAAGATCCTCTCGCCGCCTTGCAAAAAGTCCAGATGAGTTTTGAGAAGGATGTAGAAAAAGATTAGCAATGGATTTTTTGTAGATTTAGAGTTCTTTGTATTTTGGGGATTTTGAATTTGCGAATTTTTCTAAAGAAAATAATTAATAAAAATCAAAAATATATAAAAATACAAAGATGGAAAAAATGAAAATACAGTTCATTCAGCATTTTGTGCAGTAATGTAATCAAATAGTGATACTATTCAAGTTCCAGCATCTCTTATTACACCTTTTAATAAACCGACACCAATTCAGCATGCATTCAGAATCAGAAGTCAATCAAACTTGTTTGTCAAACGCCACCTAAGCTGGCAAAGATGTAAGCACAGCATAAAGGCCCAAAGTGTTTCTGTTCTATGTTGACTTTCCTACACTAATGCAATAATTTAGGAGGGAAAAACTATAAGACAAAGTATCTAACCCCCAGGCATCTAAGAAGTGTAGGAACATTGTGGCTGCGAACTAATCCAGAAATTTCAGATATTCATGTTTCAAATTAAAAGATCTATAGCCAATCTTTTTTGAAGTACTCCAAAAAATGAAGGTTGGGAGGAAAGATTTTTCAATCATTAGCTTTGAAACAGTCGTTTGCTTGCTTATTGCAATAGATGGATATCTGCATAGTTTCAATAAAAAAAATAGATGGACGGTGCGCACTGCATGCAGCAAAAGTAGAGCTTTCTATAGATAAACACAGAATAATTTTCTCATACTCTGTTTATCCATAACTGAATATGCAAAGAAAGCATGCATATTAGTATATTCATCTATACCCTGAATTGTGATAAAGAAACTTCACCCTCCGTCCTTAGGATCATAACACTAGTATTTTTTTTTAACTAAGTGTATTAAGTGCAGACTCGCTATAGAAATGGATCTGATACTGCTCAGCCTGTCAGCATAAGCAGTAAATTCACATGCACTGATACCTTTAGGTGGACATGCAAGATTATTCGAGCAAAAGATATAGATAAAACAGGAAAATGACATAGCTTCTGGCACCTAACAGTGGCAAAAAGATAAGAAAAATTCCAGAAAGAATTTCCCTCAATAGGTGGAAAAGTTATCTCTTACAAGAAAAAAAAACAGCAAGATATGCAAAAAACAGACACATGTGCTTTTTAGATGCACTTTAAACTTTTCCATTATTACACCATTGACCCGAGGTTTGGATGAGGACACCTAAAACTTCTTTTCGATCTGTTTGTTTCCTGTAACACTGAAACTGCCATGTTCAATTAAATGTGACTTATATACAATGTCAATGTCGGAAGGTCTAAGATGCTTTATACTCAAACATGGTTTTGATACGTGCTCCTCAAACAACATAAATCTTAAATCCACCAATTTAAAGTGAAACATTATCAATAATTAACAGGAGTTAGCAAAGCCTCGAAACAACCTAATACAAACCAAAAAAGAAAAGAAAAGAAAAATTCACTCACTTTTCCGGTCGTTCGTTTCAAAGGAAACCATTGCGTCAATTCAACCGCTACCTTCACTGCTGCAAAAGAATTAAATAAAAAAGATGAAGATATACTAAAACAAATCAAATTTAAAAGGAAAATGAAAACTAAAACAATAAATCCTTACTATAAATTGGCCTACAATTTAGAGCCCGTTAGGTCGGCCAGAGATCGAAGGAACATATAGAGGAAACGAAAGGAACACAATTGCTCGTGCGAATTGAAATCTCAACCAAAACGTATTATGATCCATCCGCCAAAATTTTCTCAGCAATCAAACGATTGTTAGGGTTTCAGAGGATTCAAAATAAGATTAGATCTATGAGATTACCTTCCAGAATGTGAAGAATCGAAGCTCAAGAATTGAGGTACCGCCTGCGATCAATTCAACGGGAATAAACGGTAACGTAGTCAACTCCGCGCGATATGAACCCAAGGTCGAACCGATTGACAGTGGCTAGAGGGAAATGGAGAGATCTTCTCGAAACCAGACTCCGCAAGTGAGGTGAGAGAGAGAGAGAGAGAGAGAGAGAGAGAGAGAGATGTACGAGTTTCTTCTTCTCGTGTATTTGCTGGGCCGAGCCGGGCCGATCTGGGCCGGTAGATCAGCGCCGACGCCCTTTCAGCAAACCCAAAGACGGTCTATCTTATAGTTATGATAATAACGATATAAAAATAAATAAATAAATAAATAAAAATAAAGACAAAGAGAAAATATGTGGCCGGACGGACTTAATTTGCATACTTCGATTTTTAAAATGTAATTATTTTACTAAAAAATTTAGGTGTAGGGTGAAAGATTTTAATAAAATCATGTTGTTTTAGGAGCAAACGCACGCAAATAAGGCCTATATGCATACTCTCTTTTCTCCCTAATATATTAGCTAATGAATTTACATTTTAAGAAACAGGAATACGAGTATATCCTAAAATAACATAGTTTTCTTAAAAATGATTCCTATTCAACTGTAATTTTTTTACAAAATTATATGGTCTCAAGGTTGGGCGTGTGCAATTTGCATGATTAAAATTTGGAAATGATGTTCTTACATTTTTAATGATCGGATATGACTCCCGTAAGTCACACTCGATGAATATAAAATTTTCTCAAATGAGAAAGAGAACTAATGTGCGTGTAATCAACCATGCTTGCATGTTAGACCAAGAATTAAGGTAGGTATATTAATTATTTTATCCCTTGTAAAAAGTGAACGAAATTGAAAGTAAAAATAGAGTTAAATTGATATTCAATGAAATAATATGCTACTGACATTGACAGTACATTCTAACCTCCTCGGACGGTAACAAATGTGGCAACGTTCCTCGTACGCTCAAGTATGTTGCGATTAGTCATTTATGAACGCGAAGTCATACCAAACAAAAATTTACACGATTTATATTATTATGCATAACATTGTACTGGTACAATCATCTAGGCAAGCTTAATTGAATATATAGTATTAGTGTGAATCTTTTCGACTAATGAAGAGATATTGACCAAATTACCACCTTTAACGTCCGACACAATCACATTTAACTTATCAAATCAAAGGAACACAGATGTTGTTTTGTTATGAAGTTTTATCTCCCCGTCATACAAAACTCAGCCGCCCTCAATAATGAAAAAGAAGGGGAAATTCAACGAGTGCACGCAACAAAAAGGCCAAATTTTGAAACATGGCGCACGTCAACACCACCGTTGGCTGTCTTAGAAGACTGGCAATGCCTGGAACTCGTCTCTAACCACCCCCCCACCTCCTCTCTCCATTTTCATCTCTACTGTTCTTTGCTCTCGCTGTTTCAATCAATCGGTGTCTCTGTAAGTGTTCATCTCTGATGATGTATCTATCTGTTTTTCCCCCTTATTTCAACTCTCTAATCGTTGAACCGATGAAATTTTCTCATAAAGTGTGTCTTCGTTTTGGTGTTTAATTTGTATGATGGGTTGGTAGTTGGTATTAAGAAATGTTGAATTCTTGCTAATTTCTTTTACACGCGAAGAATAAGATGATGGTAGCTTTGAAGAATAAGATGGTAGCTTGTGTTGCTGGCTGTTGATGTATTGCTAAACTAAATTTTTAATCTTTCTTTGAGTTCCTGGGGGGATGCTTCGGATCTTTATGAGTTGTTTGTTGCTGAATACGTCGCACCAACTGGAAAGGACTTGAACAATTCGAGGAGTTGACTTGCTGTTTTTAAAGCATACGAAGTGGTTGACTAAGAGGAACTCAGATGCGAGGTTCACTCGGGGGTTGCTTGATTAAACCTATCAACTTGGGAAAAGAATCTGAGAGAAGTTAATCATCCTTCATCCTTGTCCACTAGATGTTAGCAGCTCGATCACAGTGCAGTTGGTTGTGTAACCGAAAACGATGTGTGAGATAAGTTTTGCTTAAGATATCTTGACACTGATACGTAGACTGGTTTAACTTCAAGGACTTTAAGATTTTACAGGAGAGATTTTCACTAAATCTGTTCATGAATTTCCCGTCTCATGCAACTACCTGGGTGATTTTCTTGTTTATTAGGCATGCCTGAAATCTGAAGTTGATAGAGTTGCTCCATTCTGGAGATACCAGAACTTGAGTCATTTATGAGCTTTGAAAGGAAAGGACTATAGGTTGTCTGATGCTGTAGAGAATATGAAGCTGACAAGTTGAAATTGCTGAAGCACTATAGGTTTGCAATGGCCTGTGATGTCCATTTTGGGTCTCTCTCATGCTTGCTGAAGGACAAATCTTCCGGTGTGCTTGGTACCACATAGACAGCTCATCCATGTCAACCTGCTAAAATTTGATTATTTTTTTTTTTCCAATTCTCTTCCTCAAGTATCATGACGTCATGTGTTTTGATTGCTTCAGAACCGGAAAAACCAGTCACCAGTACTGGTTATTACAATCTTTCTGTTGATTGTTATGACCTTATCGTAAACCTTGCTCTGTGGTTTTACCGATCCAAAAAAAAAAAAAATGTATGAGAGAAAGCAAAGGAAATAATTGTTTACTCATTTACTGTGATTTTATAAATAACTTTATTTTCTAGATTGATTCCTCTTCATGACTATGAATCCTTGTTTTTCTATTTGGAACTTCAGGTCAGAGAAAACAAAATGCATTTCTATTTTTGGCCAGGATTTTGAATTTCATGGTGGTTTGACAATGTAGTTCGTGAGAACTTTAACAATGATGAAAATTGCTCATAGATTGAAAAGATGATCTATGGTTTGTGACTCCCTTTTTCTACGTACAAGTATTTGGAACATGTAGTTTGTTGAATCATAATGACTTGAAGCAATCTATGTATAATATTTAGAATCAAATCTGCCAATCTCATTTCTGAATTTGGTTGTCTTGTGATATAGGTACAACGTGTTCTTAGGCATGGGAAATAAAGAATCAACATATGATGATACTTATGACGAGTTTCAGCACCAACACCCTTCTTATGCAGAAAGTGCAATTAACAGTAACTATCATTCTAGGCAGCAACCTCCACAGCACCAACACTCTTCTTATGCAGAAAGTGCAACAGGCAGAAACTATCATTCTAGGCAGCAACCTTCACACATAGCTGATAATTTTAGCTCTTTGGACTGAGGTTCATTATAAGTTGCACTTTATCATTTTGTTGATCTTATACGATTTTTAATTATTTAAGTGGATCAATATAATTCCTTAAACAGAACTGTTCCATCACAGAGATTCCTTTCAAGATGTCATGGTTTAGCTTCCTTTTTTCCTTTTCATTCTTTCATCCCAAGCAGAGCAGTCATGTATATTTCTCTTTCTATTTTCCAATAGAGTTAATTTGAGTTTAACCCAGGTTGCATAGGATTTATCTCTAGTAAATAAATGACTAAATATAAAATCATTGAAATTATTGTCCACCCTAAATGAGCCCTAGTGTTAAAACATTTTTAGGATATTTGTCATAACTAAGCATGTAGCGTGAGTAATACATAATTCTATTTTGCATGCCCTTTGAATTTTTCTCATATTTCAATTTTTTAACTCAGAGCATGTTGGAATCATGGGCAAAATAAAAGGCTTTCTTATCATAGAGGACACTGAAGTCAAACTGTAAACAAAATATTCATCAGCAGTTAGATAAATATTATGATATCCCATAGAGTAGAGAAGCTCTTATGTAAATGAGAGGTGCCACTATTGACATCCAAACTTCAAGTGGATATCTATGCTTCCCTACAAAGTAAATCATCCCCTGCACACCAAGCTTTTGAGAGAAAACCAATAGATTCCTGCAGGAGCAAGCCGATCCTTCCTGAGTGCAGCATGGATTTTACTTCATTTTTTTTCCTTTTCTCACTTATTCTTAAAGTTATGCATGTGACATGATGATGATTCTTCTTTTTTGTTCCCCCCCAAAAATGTTA
This sequence comes from Santalum album, assembly GCA_034195605.1. Classification (NCBI taxonomy): domain Eukaryota; kingdom Viridiplantae; phylum Streptophyta; class Magnoliopsida; order Santalales; family Santalaceae; genus Santalum; species Santalum album. The sequence continues at coordinate 108,864 of JAXCHL010000039.1, forward strand.
TGATGGTTCTTATAGCAGTTGTTTTTTGGATAGAGAATTTATTTTTGTTTCAAAATTTCAGGTTATTTCTTCATTGAGGGAAGCTGGTCTTGAATCATCAAACTTGATACTTGGTATCGACTTCACTAAGAGCAACGACTGGACAGGTATTTTTCCTATATATATATATATATAATTTTATTTTTCCTTCTGTACATTTTGATTACCTGAATTTGAAGGTAATCATGCAACTACTGTAGGCCGACATTCATTCAACAGGAAAAGCCTTCATGCAATTGGCACCATGCCTAATCCATATGAGCAAGCAATCTCTATAATTGGTCGTACATTGTCTCCTTTTGATGAAGACAATTTGATACCTTGTTTTGGATTTGGTGATGGTTAGTTCCGTTTGTTGCTTTACGCTTTTGTGGACGAGTTCTATGTTGTGCCATTACCCTGAAGTGATCTTTGATGTGGTTTCTTCTGCAGCGTCCACACATGATCACTCTGTGTTCAGTTTTTACCCTGCAGATCGGTATTGCCGTGGTTTCGAGGAAGCCCTGGCACGGTATAGAGAAATTGTTCCAATCATAAAGTTATCAGGTCTTGATAATTTCTGCTATACTTTTTCTTGATTGATGTACATTCTACTAAATATTTAACTCCACCATATTATCCAAATATATTATGGCATTGCTTTATCTGTGTGAATTGTACTGTCGTATGCTAATGCTTACCTGGGCTTGCAGTATGAAAGAGTGGACATCATTAGTAAAAAAATTGAAAAGATCAACATTATGAAAAAATCTTGTGTAAATTTATGAACATATATTATATTTAAAAGGGAAAACGTGCACTTTTTGATGGATTAAAAATCTTTTACAGAGCCTCTTATAGGAGAAACTATGCTAATTTAGGCAAAATGGTTATAACATTTACAATTATAAACGCAAGGCATACACATCTTTTGACAAGCTAATTTCATCTATTTCATATTTAAACTTGCAAGAGATCATTTCTAAAAATCCTGTTAAGAACCACTATCCAGTTAAAGGCGTTTCCTTTACAATGAGCCTTAGCATTTGAATCCTTATCATATTCAAACACCTATACGAAGAAGAGTAAGCAAAATCTAAGAAAAAACATCATCTAATGCCAAAGCATACTGAAGGAAGACTAGTCTTTCTGTAATTGGTGCCTGTTGTGACAGTTACCTGTAAGACTGTCTTATGCATATTAAAGCTTATGCCTAAGTTTGTCTTAAAGACAGAGAGAAAGAGAGAGAGAGAGAGAGAGAGAGAGCAGTAGTGTGCCAGTCACGTAATGACAAAGAAACGGATGTCCTATTTTCTAATGAATTTAACCAGATGGATGGTGTATGGATGTAAGTGCCATGGTGGGTTTTTCCCTCTATTTTAAACCTGGATACTCTTGTTGCACAGGTCCAACTTCGTTCGCCCCAATAATTGATGCAGCGATTGACATTGTGGAGCGAACCGATAAGCAGTATCATGTTCTTGTTATTGTTGCAGATGGACAGGTATGGGTATTGTTCTGATTCACTTTGATGACTTTATGTAACCTTTATGTTTCTTTGAATTTTCCTTTAAAATATTTCTCTTTACTATACTATTTAAAGGTTACCGAGGGACCCTGATATTCCTCCCGGAAGATTTGGTCCGCAAGAACAAGCTACTGTTAATTCCATTGTAGCTGCTAGGTAAAGTATTATGATTGTGTAGCTCCTTGAGTTATTATTCTATGTTCCCCAAATCTTGAAAATTGGCATCTAACTGAACAGCCAATATCCTCTCTCGATTATTTTGGTTGGAGTGGGGGATGGACCATGGGATGCCATGCAATGTTTTGATGACAACATTCCTCAACGCGCATTTGACAATTTTCAGGTATTTAACTGCTTCTTTTGGCATCATGATTTGGTCTATGCAAATTTTAATGTTTTTCCAGAAATACTGGAGTTCTTTATTATTCTTTAAAACCAAAATGAATAATGGATTCCATGTACAAGTTGGTGCTGACATTTTGTCATGTTTGTTCTGACACGCAAGTTCCGTGCCTCTATCCTTTAGTCGGCGGTCCTTTATTCCCTTTTTTCTTCTGAACTTGATGACATGAACGGAGGATAATTGAAGATGCAAAAAGAGTGTTGTAGCAATAGAAACTATAATTTCTATAGGAAAGAACTGGAGATGGTAAAGAAAATCTCTTGTGCTTAGACACGGTAGTGGAGGGAAAGAAGAACCACAAAGGCCACTCCTCAACTTTCTCTTCCAACCCTTGATCTCCCCAATGATGAGACGAATGGCTCTTGAAGAAAAAATAACACAGAAATTTATATTCCCTCTTCATAACATACCAACCCTAGCGGATGAGACCACGTAGAGGGGCATAACCATTGGTGATTGTATGGGAAATTACAAACATGAAAGGACTTCTGGAGAAGTAAATAGATAATTGAGGAAACTAGGAGAATAGTGCTAGACTTCAAGGTTGCGTTTGAATGATGGAGGAGATGACTGAGAATGAGAATGGAATGAAAAATGAATGGGAATCAGCATTGTCATTCCCATTCCATCGATTCTAACAGGTCCTCAATGCAGTCAAGCTATTGACTGAAGCTTATTTTCTTCAAGTTGCATTAATATAGTCAAGCCTTTGATTGCCTTTTAATCTTCTTCATGAACTCCTCGGGCCAAACCCAAGGATGCCCTTGCATTAATAAACGTAGGAAATCACTCCACCTAATATGATAACACTGCTGAGAAATTTCAAAGGTTGTTGAGAAAGTTATATTTCATCTATGTTAAATCTTTGGTTGTTTCACATTACTGTAAAGACCAATTATTCTGTGTGTTTACCTTCCTACCTTTTTTGGGTCACTCCTTGCAGTTCGTCAATTTCACAAAGATCATGTCTGAGAACAAGGAAGCATCAAAGAAAGAAGCAGCCTTTGCACTTGCTGCCCTCATGGAAATTCCTTTCCAATACAGAGCCACCCAGCGCCTCCAGCTTTATAAGTAAGCCCGAGGTGCTCTATTCTCGATCCATTTTTTTAAGGATTTCTAAACCGTAATTTCTTCTACAGTAAAGATGTAGTAAGTGTTACACACTAGAAGACCGCTTCCTCCTCCTCAAGAAGTGCTTGAGCATGACAACGCAGTTCAATCGATTCCACATATGACGAGCTTCAAACCTGTTGAACCTTCAATCCAAGAGGAACTGGTATTTCTATATACACTTTTATTTTATTTATCTTCTCAGTTCACATCCTCACAGTTTCACTTAAATTGAGCATGGTATTGAGAAATTGCTTGTGTGCTTTTGTTAAGGTATGCCCCATTTGCTTGACAAATTCAAAGAACATGGCTTTCCAGTGTGGTCATACGGTAAGCATTTCAAACAAGTTACATGACATAGGCATTTCATAGAAATATAACATGTGAGGAGTAATATCTCCCTGGAGTGTAGATGAATAAACTGCTCCCTTGTGGATCATGGGGGTAATAGATAAGGAATAGCTATTTCCAATGGCCAATAGCATAATAGTTATTCGTTACCTATTCCACTCGTGGACCTTGGAAAGAGTTATTCCTCGCGTTGTTAATGTTATATTTGTGTGGAATACCTATTCCATTTCATTCCATGAACTAAACGAGTGGTAAAGCTCTACTTGTTTTGGGGAAGACAATCCCGTTGGAAATTTTTCTAAAGAAAAATAACCCCTTCAGGGAAAATGCCTTGTGAAAACTCAAGTCATTTTCTAGTAAAATATGCATAGCAACCATTGATCAGGAAAAGCATTGGCTGTTGATTGCATTTTCTGTGATGCTCTAAAGGCTGGAAAATGCGGAACACATTTCCAGGGAAACAAGCCGAGCCTAAATTTAGAAACATGGTCCTAACTTCCGCAACATGGTTTTACTTTCAGCTGATCTTCAACATCATTTAGCTTAATACTGCTGGAGCATATGCACCGTAGTTGAGGTTTGAATTTTGTATGCATCACAGAGCTCCCCGTTTCAAATATTTGAAGTTTGGAAAGGCACATGTCTAGGAAAGGAAACTGTCCCTTAATGCATCAAGTTATTTATACTTGATATATAAATTGGAAAGAAATAATGCAGAGATTTCATCCGATTAAATGGACTAGCAGCAAGTTCTTGCCTAACCTGCTAACTGTTTGTATTTTTTCTTTTCCTTTTTCTGGGTGTTGTAAGACTTGTCAGGATTGTTCGATGACAATCTCATCATGTCCTTTGTGCCGCGAGCCCATAACCACGCGCCTAAGATTGTACGCTTGAGTTGAAAATGGGTGCCACGGCCCTGAAGTAAGCTTTGCTCCTTCGTTTGTCGGGTGAACTCCTGTATCGTATTAATGCTGTTTGATGAGGTCGGGCACCGTCAGAACTCATCAGATGCTCACAGTGAACAGGTAAAAAGGCTTTTTTTAGAAGATGGTATACATCTTTGCGATAAAGGGGCTGGGCTGTTTAGGGGCTTTTACTGTACAAAAAAAAATGGCAATTTACCACGAAATATGGGCTATTCGGTTTTTGTACCATGAAACGGTTGTAATTTATTTGCCGACACAAAATAATGAAACTGGACCGTGCATGGGAGAGGGTTGATGCAAATTCGCACCGTTGATTCCATCCAGATTGGCACATTCACGTAAATTCTTTTGTGCGTGCCTTGGAGAATGACATGTTCCTGAGCTCAAACCTCTGATAAGAAAGTTGCCCTAGCACATTGTTTCGATTGATTCCACGCATTAACTCATTAGGTCTAAAATTCGCAGAATGCAAGTAGTTCTTTTTCCCAAAAGCGAAAATACTCGTTATCATTCCTTGAGACGACGACATCCATTTTCTTCTGTCCTTTGTTCCCCCCTAGCCATGCTTCTGATTTCTGTTTTCTGGGGCTAATAAAATTAAAAACAATAATTTGTATAGCAAAATTGTCACACCAATCAGTGGCAAGTTGGTTTTAATTTTTCACATATAATATCATGTTACTCTTTTTTTTATTTTTGAAACATAAATAAAGAAACACAGCAGAGCATATATATATTTGACAGCGAAGTCACGTAGAATCGAGAGACTGCACATCTCTGATTTCTCAGTGAAATCAATATTTTAATTAAATTCCAAGCGTTGAACACCAGGACAGCTAAACCAAAAGAAAGAACAAAAAAAAGAATTAAGTGAATGCCAAGTTAACAATTAGTACATGGAAAAATTTTCAGTACTCATTGCTCATATTCATGCACATTGCAAGAATTCAAATTTATAAGTAACACCACGTTTGATCCGCAAAATGAAATGAAATACTTATTTTATGAAAATATAACATTAAAGGAGTAATATTTCTATGGAACATAAGTGAAATGACTTCCCCTCCTTATCTCGCAAAATGGAATAGGAATACTTATTCCGTGTAAATATAACTTGTAAGAATTAATATTTCCATTGGACATAAGTAAAATGACTCCTCTCCTAATGGTCCGGAGTAGTCATTTCACTTATGTTCCATGGAAATATTACTCCTCGCATATTATATTTTCATTCATGGATTAAGTATTTCATTCTATTCTGCGAACCAAACGTAACATAAAAAGTACATGCATCCTGACGTGTGAAGGTATAAACATCAAGTTTCGGTGTCCACTGAGCACTAGGAATTTTTCCATATACCTGCACTAAAGCACCTTGTGCGAGTTCATAGAAAAGCCATTCATTCAATACCTCCGAGCCCAACCTCACATTCAGCAGCCCGGCTGAAATGCCACAGAAACACGCAATCCAATACATAAAGTTTTAAAAAGAGCTATATCCGGATACATTCTCATTTCCAAGGGTCTCTCCCTACTAGAAGGTTGAGATAAAACTAATGCTAATGCTAAGTACAGTTTTCTTCCCTTCCAATTAGACACTTAACCCCCTCACTGTATTGCAGGGGCTGGGGCACAAAAGGGAAAGATTAAAATTAAACCAAAATGGAGAGATCCCTCCCCCACCCCCAAATTGCAGTCAATAAAAGACATACAAAATTTCACAATAAAACAGTTATGCTTTAAACAATGATCCAGACAAACAAGGACATATACAACATACCAAAGCCCATCGAAATCCGCCTGAACTCATGAATTGGTACAGTACTACAAACCAAGTTTGAGTGCTAAAGCATTGTAACACAAGCTATTTATCCATCCCAACTGTTTCCGCCTGCCAAAACATGCAAACAGATTATGATTATTGGGTAATACCCTCTCAAATAGGGATATTGAGCTGTTCACAAGTGCAGAAAGTTTGGTGACTACCCCTCGTGCAAACATACAAAGAGAAGTTTTGAGCTCCATAATCTCGGTTGCCACTGGCATTCCATGTTTCCACATGACAACCCATCTTACTTTCAATAACTTTCTTTACACCTATGCATCACTCATTAAGTTAAAAACCTCGTTAAGTTGAAAACCTCCTATTTTGCTGTTTGCTGCAGCTGAATAAAGCATAATATGTCAGAAATCGAAGTAATATTGGACAGCAAAAAGTTCAGCAAAACAGAACTGTTTTCTTGCCATATACCTTGCAATTTCAGGAACCAAAAAATCAGACACAGAATATGTGGGTGGGGGGGACTGAAAAAGGAGAAATAACCAATTCTAAGGTAGCAAAATTGCTGGAAGAGAGCCAATAACATACCAATTTCAAATGAAAGCCTAAAAGTTCCACCGATCCAACAGCGACTTTGCTTCATTCATGTCTTTTTGTGCTTTCTTCCTCCGATAAAATATTGGGCAATCTCGACTGAGGGATAAGAATTTATAGCATCAGTAATTAGGCCAATCAATCGTAATTTGCCGGCTAAAGCATTGCATCTAAATCTGTAGTTTAATTTGCACAATTTTTCCAAAAACTCAAGTCATTTTGTGCTTTCATTCTCATTATTAGTGCAACTATCCATCTTCATGTTCATTACTCTGAATGGGAGAATACAGGAGTACACCCCAGTTGATGATGTGCAAAGTCCAATTGTAGTGTTTGTTGAAGTTTTCCATGGTGTTCTTTGCTGTGGGATTGGCATGTGTCTTCCAATGGTTTGTCACGTGATATGTGCATTGAGACAAACATCCCAATCGAACTGCACTTGTGTGTGTGAAATAGTTGTTGGACATACTGTGCTGAGCTTCATGATGGTTTGAGGAACCACGTTGGGCTGGGCCTCATTGTGACTCTCAGAGGTATTGTGTTGGGCCTCAGTACGATTGCAGCAATCGAGCATACTGGTCTAGTGTGATGCACCCATGAAGTCCTTCAGTTGTTGGTTGGTTTGCCCATGAAGTCCTTCCTCAGTCGTCAGTTTGAGAAATAGCGATGGTTTTTGAGTATATTGTGAAGGGGAAAATAATATGGCAACCGCACATGCATCTGTATTAGTCACGAAAATGCATAAATATGTAACTCATTGAGAATCCCATATTGAGTTGGGACTTGTTATCCTAGTGCTTGAAGTATATGTCGGCCACTCCTCTCATTGCCAATTGGTTTTAAAGTCGAACCTAACAGAACTGAACTTGTGTCCCATACACGTCAATGTATTTATAACCAACAACCAAAACTAAGAGGAAACAATAAAACCTTGTACAGAGCACATCCTGATGAAGAGAGCCTTGGCACTCCTGACATTGTGTCCACAACCTTCCGAAAAGCATCTCTAACTCGGACACTGAAAGTTCCATTCTCAACATAAGAGCCATTTCCAGTATACTAAATTTGATTTCAATGAGAAGAAAAAGGATACAACAGAGAAATTTAGATACCATTAGCAACAGTTTTGCAATAAATTTCAGCTTCTCTTCCCTTGCAGTGAGGACAGAGAGTCCGATCTGAATTGCTGGTAAAAGGGAAAGACAAACAGTTCAGTAATTCATAGTAACTAAGGTAAAAAAGAAAGAGACTATTGCATGCATCATGTACAGGCAAAACACGTACCAAAATAGGAAGGACATCACTTTATTTCACACAAACTTTGAAGAAATGTCTTGAAAGGTTTTTTTTCCCCCTAGGTAAATTGCCCCTGTTTGTACTAGAAAGGTGACTCATTCACATCGACAAATCGATATGATTCTTGTTCTACTTCCATGTATCCAACCCCAATCTCTCTGCGTCAAGGCTATTTTGTTGTGCATCACCCAGGTAAGACTCGTTTGACATATTCCGGGATAAAACCTGGACTTAATCATCACTAAGTGATTCATTCTTTTCTTGTGCGCGTGTTATAGTCGTGAATTTGGGGAAGATTTGCTCAACGATGCACCTACTTCAATACTTGACCTCACTAGAGTATAAGAATTAACATATATACTAGCATTGCTGTTAGACAGGATTCAGCTCAAATGGCACATGTGAAAATGGTGATTGTAGAAATAGTAGTTATTTCGCTACTAAAAGCATACAAAATACCTTTATTCCCAACCCTCTCAATGACCTTCCAGCCCTTGAACTCAATAACATTATGGAAGGGCCACTACAATGTCAACACAAGTTTAAATTTGATAAAGATTCTCACTATATGCAACTCAACCCAATATACATGAGACGCAGATACTTTCCATGAGGTCATTTCCAATTCCTCTGTGGCCCGTCCTACATTAATAGGATAGAGGAATGCACAGAACAATCATGACATGATAAAATCCCCATGTCATTGCTTGAAGACTCCTCAGCACCGTGAAAATTTAGACATGCCCAAATTAATTTAAACTAACCCTAAATCTTATCCTCAAACTAATGGAGCAATGCTGCGTGTCTTGCAAGTTACAGGACATGTAAAAAGTGAGTATGAATTAATTTGGGTAGACATTGTGTGGAACTCTGATTACTCAGATTGCTACTTGGCTGAACAGCTAGAGAAACACTCAATCTTTTGTTCTCTTGCTGTGGTTAAATGGTTGTTTTTGGATAAATGAAGATTTATAAGAAAGGAAGGAGATAAAATTGACACAGAGGATAAGCCAACAACTAAACTATAAAGCTTGGTTGGAGCTGCCAAGTCCAGAAATTTGGCAAGAATTATGTATGCTCGACTAGTGTGGGCTAAAATTTCACAGAAAACAATCCCATTTTAATAATTATAGACAAAAGTAATACTAGAAGAAAAGAGGATTGAACCAGTCAAGGCACAAGGTTCCTAACCTATGAAGCACGAGTATGGATACTGAAGTATCCGATACAATACGAATCCGGTACGAAGATTTGATAATTTTTCAAAAACTAGGATACGGATACTATGGGATAAGATATATTGAAAAAGATAAAAAAAATAATAAAATATATATATGTGCTTTAAATTTAAGAGAAATAACTTAAATAAGGCATTGGCATGTATATTAAGTATATTTTTAGAGTTCAACCTTGAATTAAAATTTGGTTACATTAAGATTAAAGTAGGCTAGTATCTAACTAACAAAAGTACATCATCATCTAATTTTTTTAAATAAAAAAAAAAAAGTAGGCTCGAATTAACAAAAGTATGCCAGTATCTAATTAACAAAAGTAGACCAGTATCTAATTAACAAAAGTAGACCATCATCTAATTAGCAAAAGTAGAAGAGTTGCTGCCACTGACACTGGTAAAGCCTAGAGATCCATCCATGTTTCTTCACAAATAAATAAAAGACAAACAAAATAGCCAATTAACTTAGCAACCAAAAAAAGAGAGAAATTGATCTAAGCGAAGGCAGAGAAATAGGAGAAGATTGGTTCAACAAACGGTGCTTGTCTTGCTCTGTTCGCCCTAAGGAGAAATTGTCTTAAACCTTAGAGAAGACGAGGAGAGGGAGAGAGGAGAATCATCATTGCTCTTTTTTGCTCAAAAAAGAAATAGTCACAAATCCTAAGGAAGAGGGGAGGGGAGAACCTTTGCTTGGTCTACTCGCTTTGAGGAGAATCTTGCTAAACCCTTAATTTTCTCTTCCTCCATAAGAGAAATAGTCACTTAAAATATATATATATAACGGAAATAAAAAAAATTTATATCCCACTAATTTGGTATCCCGATCGAATCCTGTCGTATCTTTTCGTATCTGACCATATCCCAAATCGTAGATTTTCGTATCCAATCGTATCTTTTATTTATTTAATTTTAGTTATTCCAACACGTTCCCAACACATATCTTTTGCGTATCGATATCAAGGAACGTACAGGATATGGATACGATGGCCTTCCTATGGTATCGGTGCTTCTTAGTTCCTAACCATTCCCCTAGAAGACCCTTAGACAAACTAGTTTCCAGCTGCTCCTAAATGCAGACAGATTTGCCTGCAGTAAAATTTGAATCCCGAACTTTATTTTTTCAAGGTTTTATGGTTACCAGCAAGTCATTCCAAGCAAGGATAAAGGTAAGAATTTTGAAAGTCAACGAGAGTAAATCCTTTGACCACCAACATGTCCACACTAACAACATTTACTCAAATTCTAGAAATGCAATGGCTGATGACTGACTCCGTATATACGAATCCAAGATAAGGCGCTGCACTAATTCCAATTGATCTCTTGAACATATCCACGTTGAACTGGATCTATAAAATTTTGTCGTTCCATCAACACCACCAGCCTGAGAAACCCTTTTTGCCATTTCAACTCTATTCAAGTCCATAAACTTATTAAATGAAGGGCCATTAACTAGCTTTTATATTCCCAAAGGTTGTCTGGAGGTGTAAAGAAACTTATATCTGTTCCTCTTAGCAATTTGGGCAGTTTGGGGAAAAAAGGGGTAGCAGACCCTTTAATCAGCAAGCTAGAGCATTCATTCAGACCAGCCGAACCTTGTGTTTCTTTACGAGAAAAGAGGAGCTAGTGGGTACATTGTAGTGAAATAGGAACATCTATGAATAGTTCATTTTCCTTTGTTGCTGCATAGTTACGAGGTTCTTCATTTTTTTTGTATTGTTGATTACTTTTTCTGCATTCCATCCAATGAATAAATCTTCACAGGTAGGACAAATGGCAAGCAAGTAAATGCTACCAGAGGTCAGTAATTTGGTCAGACGTCAAGGGGGAATAAAAAGAGATGCCATCATTAAAGATACCTCAGACGAGCTTTACATCCAATGCAACCTAGTTGTTTCGTAGCAAATTTCATTATGCCACTATTTACAGGAGTGGAGATGGAAATAGCCCTTGTATGGCTGCCCTGGAAAAGCTCCTTGCTGGCATTCGGTAGAATAGGATCAAAAATCCTCAAAATCGGCTGAAACATAAATGCAACTTTTAGCAACTACATAACATACTCCTGGTAGGAAAATTATTTGTAAATGTACAGGGCAATGCAAGCATACCGACCTTCTTAATTTGATTGTCAAGATAATAATGAGGGTCGATTGGTATGTTATTTTCCACCACATAGATGGGATCCTCCGACCTTTCATAAGCCTGCTTACCAAATAATAAGTAAAATATGTCAAACATATAAAAGTTAACAAATAAAATCCCCAAAGATTACCTTGGCACCTTTAGCAGCTTTAATAATGACATAAGGTACTCGATCCCCAACATTAGGAGCTGTAGCAGCATCACGCTGTTAATGACAACATCAGCAGGATAATGTTTTATGTATCGAACTACGATGAATAAATAATAATAGCATAGTAAATTCCAGCTTTCGCAAGCCCAGTACTGCTTCTACCACCAGTAACCTAGTTTGGCAGTACAAACATGTATGTTAATTCATTGGAATTGGGCAAGGACAAGGGTTCAATCCCTGATATTACTAGGTCGGGTGTGTGTTTATGTGAAGACCCAAGTCTGTTTTAACAAACCTGATGCAATCTTCATAGGTAATGCAATGATAGCATAGGTAGGAACAGGAAGCAGTATACAAATCAATTATATTCTGCTGGCCTAAAGCATGGCATCTTAATTGGTAGTTTGAGTTATAAAATTTGTCACATACTGATGCATTCACACGGTGGGGATTCAAATTATATGCAAGCCATCCCAGAAAGGAACCAAAAAATCAGTTCACTAGAAGAATCCAAAATAGAAGTCAATGTTGATTTAAAATTTTAAACATGAACTTATACGTAGTTGTCACATATTGCCACATCGATATGATTGTACACAATATAAGTGCAAAGATATAAACAGCAATTTAAGAAAGTTATAATAAAATAAGAGAGATTAACCTTGCGCATACGCTCAGCAAGTTCAACATGTGCTGCCTTTACTTCATAATCGTCCCCTGTTTTTGTCAGACCCTTCATGGGGGGAAAAAAGAGAAGAAAAATAACATGTTGGTATCTTAAAATAGCATTGGTATCATTTAAAGCAGGCAAACAACCTATGTAATGAATAGTATTTACATTAATACTAAGATAGAGTCCGGTGGTCTCCATCCTAAACCAATCGGGATTGGGACAATATTCTCAACACTGCCCCTCATGAGTAACATTATTGAGCCCAACAGATAAACAACCTAGGGCCTGCTTGATAACCTCATTAAGTGCTTAAAATTGAATATGCTAAGCACTTATTACACTTAAGCACTTATTACACTAAGTATGTCTGACAAGATTTTTGTGCATACTTAATGAGTAAGTTGATGCTCAGAAATAATAGCTTGACTCATAATTCAACCCTCATTAGTTATTGCTTAATGCTTATTCAGGCAGCCACTTGGGCCTGAAAAGATGGAAACAATTTATTTGATTCCTATTCAATTGATTAATTTCTTTTGAGCTCATTCAACAACGGATCTAGACAATCTACATTAGATTCATTTCTCTTTTCCCTTCAATTTAAGAACCATATTGCTTATTTTTAGATATCGGTTAGGCTCTTAATTCTTTTTCCAGAAATTTTGATATCGACAAAGAGAGCTTTTATTTTGTAGGAAGGCTAAGATGAAAATTATCCAAAGAAATAAAAAAAATTGTTAACTGCATGAATGCGAAAAGTCATAAACTCTCTAGTTTCAGAATGTAAAATTTTAAGTTTATCAAATGGTTTAATCAAATTCAGCACTTAAACATCATGCATTATTAAAGAATTTACCATACTCCAAATTCAGCAGCTCCAAGCCTTCAACACTTAAATTCAATATGAAGTTTTAAGTATTCAGCACTCATTTTTAACAAACAGCCTCTTAGATTGGGTCACCTGGAGCAAGCATGGCAACATTTAAGCCGAACACATGTTGTGTGCCTTACTCTCATACCATGATAAACTTCCATGGGTTTCCATCCCAAAACCATTGGCATTGGCTGGGTTTGCCCAAGATATTATTACTTAAGTTAGCAGGCCTTAATTTCCTGACTTGGGACTATTCTAAACATCTAGCATGGGCTGCAATGAATAGGTAAATAGGTATATTTACCTTGGTAATAACTAGAAGTGACAAATCCATACGATTCAGGAGAAGATCTGAGATGGTATTCTTGACATACTGAACCGCACCGGGAATGTCTTGGTCAATAAGGATTTTATGAAGACTTTCATTAACCAGGTTTTTGACCAGCAGACAATTGTCCCTTCGAACTGTTTCAATGCCTGCCACCAAAATGATTAATTGATTAATTAGAAAACAGAGCATGGATAAGTCAAAATAGTAGACATATTTCAATACACACCTTTAGCATCCATTTTGTCAAACTTGTCCGAGTTTGTCCAAAATAAACCAGCATACCTCTTCTTGCTAATCAGTAGATACGGATAATAAACTTTCTCAAACTCTAGCTTAATGGGCTTCAGATGGCACAAAAATATGAAGTTATGAAGCCAGTCATGAAAATGATCTGGAGGGAGAAAATTGACTAGCTACACTAGAATCTCAGCAAGAAGTAAGAACATACATCATGAATAAACACGAAAAGGCCAGTGTTAAGCCATTCAGCTCAAAACCAATTTGCAGTCAATGAGGTAGACTGAAGACATCATAAACCATCTTACAAGGCCCTTCAAAACCAGCGTTCTCCATCACACATCACCAACCTCACTTTTGAGGTCAACAAATGACAGGCAGATGCAGAGAAGCAAACATGCATATGCAAACTCCATAAAAATCCGAACATAAAAACTTGGTCTGATGACTTTCAAGGTTATGATCTAATACTACAACTTACGGCATCCAAGCAAAAACCAATTCCCAATAGGTCAAATACCTTACATGATTTCTGAGGGGCATGGTTGTTAAAATCGTACAATTTGCTATTGAATATGTAAATCTAACCCCCAAAAAACAATTTGCATCATTAGGGGGAATGATTTCAGATCACGAACCGTAACTGAAATGTGCTAATCAGCATGATCCAATGTACGATTCAACTGTATTGGGCATGTTTTTCGGTTATTTGAACTGGATGTAGAAGGGTAGGCCATAAAGGTCATGAAATCAATGCAGAGTGTAACTATCTATGATAGTTAAAGGAATTCAGTTCAGGCCTTAACTATGGAAAATACATATATATCTAGGGAGAAAGGAGTCTAAGAAATTTCTTTGACTTCCTTATCTATGAAAGAAAGCAAATAGTCATCATTTGGGTCCATTTCTAAAATTTCTAATTACACAAATTGAAAGAACATGAAAAAATGCAAGGACCAGCAAATTTTCATACAATTTAAACTAATATATGCCTATCATTTTAACAGTAAAAAATTCAAAATACTTATAACGATTCAAATTTCTTAATATTTCACCATCAAATTGAGGCATCTACACATCACTGAATTACATGATCTATCCTCATATTGTTCCATGTTCTTTGAATCCATAGGGCTAGAATCTTTAGAAATAGATTGAAATGACGCATGTTTGCCTCTTTCATAGATAAGGAATTTAAGTAATTTCTAAGAATCCATTTTCCCATATATATATATATATATAAGCTGACCCAACCAAAATTAAAATTGTCTATCCTTCTTCACTCCTCTTCATCTTTTTTGTCGTCTTCTACTTCTTCTTCTAGAGGAAATTGGACCTTAAAAATTCATGAAATTGATGAACCTCTAGATTCTGTAACTATGGGTAGCAGTATTCAGCTTAGGCCTCAATTACTTCTTCTTGAGAAGGGTGGGCTTCACAAGCCATGAAATTGATGGATCTCTTGACTGTAAAAGGAATCAATATAGGTCTTTTCTTATTCTTCTTCTTGAGAAGGATGGGCTTTAAAAAGTCATGAAATTGATAATATCTATGTTGCATAACCAGGGACAGTTAGAGTCAGTTTGGATGAGCTTATTTTATGCTTTTCTATCGAAAAAGCTCAGTCCGGAAAAAAAAAATTTGGTGTTTGCATTTCCCCGGAAAGCTCAAACTACCTTCTGAAAAGTCCAAATATGCTTGCACAAGTAGGAAAAACTGCTTTTCGGAAAAGATATATTAAAAATCTTCTTCAAAAAGCAGTTTTTTTGCTTCTCGAAAAGTCAAAAGTAGCTTTTCATAAGCTCCCCCAAACTAGCCCTTAAAGGATTCAAGTTTGGGCATGGGAAAGCATTTTTGCAGAAAGAAATCAGAAGAAGAAGACGAAATTGCAGCCACGTGAATTCTTATTATAATTTTGATTAGAACTATAGACAGCTTGAATTCTAAACTCAAGGCTAGCTGATGCAAGATCAGCAGGTAACCCAGACATCTTATGCCAATTTGCAAAGTCATAATATGCAAAGCCTTTAGAAGGCCACCCCATCAGGAGAAGAAACAATATATTTATATGATTCTTTACATCACTTTCCTAAGCAAAATTAACCTGCTTATACAAAATTTACCTTATCAAACTAATGTCTAAACTTGATTCGAAGTAATGGAATAAGGATAGAAAAGTATACACAAAAAGGAAATCTGTGCCAAATTTTCCCCTAACCGGTAAATACACATGCAACACAACAGGATTAAAACCTGCAACCTTTCCCACAACGAGATGCAGTAAAAAATTGATAATAGATAATAGATGAGTATTTACTAGCTTCAACAGTAACTTACCTTTATGAACGTCCCGCTTATATAATCAGCTGCTTCTCTCCCTAACTTCATTGCTGTTTCTACCGCAGACACACCAAACTGAACCATGACTGAATCTGTGTCACCATAAATAACCTGATACCACAAAATTATCTCTCAGAGGAATTGTTAGAACAAAGCTCTGTTTATGAAAACAACAAAATGACACAAAGATAAACAAATTCAATGACAAGAAATTCGATAAGCAGTTATAGCCACTGGGCATATTCCATGCAAATGCATAAAAAGAACTTAAATAATGCACTTGAGCATAATTTCAAATCAAAGTGCGCCCATCTCATGATTTCAACCACACTGTTCAACAATAACACCAGGTATCTCGTGTACGACATAGTTAGGATAATATTCACATTTTGTGACAATGGGATATGAATTTCAAGTAAAAATCCATGCACCTCATCAAGAGACAGAACCCCATCTTGATGGAAATTCTTAATATTGTACCTCAGCACAGTGTTCATAGCCCCCAAGTGTCGTAAACTTCTCTTCCACGAGTTTCTTTGTGTGCTCAATCATCTGTCGACCTTATGCAAAGACCAAAACATTAGAAAAATCCAAGGAATATGATACATTGCAGCAGATCATATAAATGAAGAGTAATTCCATAGAAAAAATAATGCTAAGAAGTATGCAAGGATTAATACCATAGCTTGTAACACTTGAAGAAATTTCTAAACAAGGTAACTGGCCAATGGTAGCTCCTGTAAAACCATATACCGAGTTCGCACTTACCTAGAAAGTAGACAATACAACCAAAAAAATATAACACTTGAAGAAACAGTAGGAATAGATAGAAGAATAAAGGAGGAGCAATTACACGCTTTGATCCTTGCAACATCTTTAGCCAGAATAATACCCAATAAACTAAATAATTCATAAAAAAATAAAAATCTTAACCTTCAAAGCTAGTTGCCGACCATCTAAGACAGCCTTCACAAGGGGATCCTTTGCTTCCTACCAATATTCAAGAATGAGAGGCCTTATGCAATTAATTATGTTTCTTGACAAGAAAGAAAGTAACTAACACAAGGATTGTTGACACAAGGAAAAAACCTTCAAATCTGCTTTCGCTCTCTTACGGGCAGTCAGTAGTTCCTCAAGAATTTCTGGAAGAATGCCCTGAAGAACGCCATGACAAATTGTATTATTTTACAACTGTGACTTTCATTTAAAATTCCAGAACTCTGAATTTAAAAAGTGATCGAGATTTATTAACAAATAACATAGAAACAAAAATCTGACAATATTCACCTTCTGTAAATTTGACTTCACAAATGTTTCACCAGATGGAGTTTTGTTGACACATTCTGGTGGGAGGTTAAGTTTGCGAATATCTTCAGGCGTAACCTTCAGCAAAGAAAATTTCAGAAAACTCTTTAATTATAAATAACACTGAAAAAAAATTATTCTTACTGAAGACAAAGGCAATTGTGTTCCAAGCTGAAGATTACATGGTTACAAGAATTTACCAAAGTGCAATAACATAAATTATAGGCCATCATGATTGATGGATATAAAGACGCAAAATCTAATGTTGCAATTGGCTTCTCATAAAATCCTACTCTGGCCTCCAAAACCTACATCGCAAAATCAAAATATCAAACCAAACATAGCTTTGGAAACTGTGAAGCTCAAGTACTGTCATTAAAGCATAATCAGAAACGAGTACCGGATCAGATCTCTTACAGGAAATGGCATCTAAATACCTCAACGTACAAGCTTTACTTTTGTAAGAATTTTCATTTGATGCAATCAGAATAACTTAATTGTGTGAAAGGAAATCATGCACAAACCAAGTGTTCTGGAACCAATTTTAAGCATCTGGATCCAATACATGGCCACTACTGTGCCCCCTTTGGAGGAAAAGAATCCGAGCCCTAATAACATGTCAAGTTTCCATCCAAAACCAATTGTTAACTGAGGGAGTAACCTAACAAGCATATCAAGCACCATATATCGCTGAAAGTAGAAAATCAGTAAGGTCACCTTGGGAGGTGCCAAACCAAGTACAAGAAAGTTACAAAGCTAACAAATCCACTGACTAAAAACAATTCTGTATTTTATAATTACAACAAATAGTCCACCCATGTACATATAATTGTGCATGCATATGTATATATAAATATTGTTTGCATATGCACTGACACATCATGCAGAAATAAATGCTAAACATCATTTGCAAGATGGTAAACAAGGCTTAAAAGTTAATCACAAATGATAAACTTACAGTGGCACCTTCATATGTTCCCTGTTCAGAGCCTGCCTGCTTGACATTTGGAATAACAAGGTTCTTTTGTTTTGCCTTTCTAAGTAATTGAGAAAGAACCTGAAAATAATAGTTTTTTCTTTTTTGGTAAATAACCTGAATTAATAGTTGAAATTCAACATATCCAATAACATAAATTTGGGGACAATTAAAATATGTCAGTTTCTATAGTGCGCCAAATTAACCTTGATGCTCTGCCCTCTAGAGAGAAGGAAAGAGATGGGGACACCAGTGACTCTAGCCATTTCCACATAATTATAAACATACATCAACTTGTCTAAAAGCCTCTGCGGGAGATATGCATCCTGTGATAAGTGAGAAATGAAGTTAAATGAGTTGTGAAGTTCAAAACAATAAAATAAATTACTTACCGTTGCAGATGAAGATTTTAATTATACCCCATAAAGTCAAACAAAATGGTTAGCTAAGAACCAAAGAGTGTCAGAATTTCAGGAAAATAAAAGTTCAGGCACTAATAAAGTTTAAAATTCAAAATCATTCAATTGGCTTGTCACTATCAGATAGTAGTTGTTAATGACAGGACAATCAACAGCTTTTGAGGCTTATATGTTCCCAGAATTTTCTACATAGAACAAAACCTTTGCGTTAATTACTTTGTAAACCCCCTCGCCGAAGACAGTTCTCTAAATGGAAGACAGGCCTGGCGTTTATAGTGTTAAGGACTGTCGTTATAATGCTCTAACCAAAGACAGTAGACAAATGGAGATCCTCAGCCTCAGTACTTAATTTAGAAATCAAGCGCGCCCACTAAAATCTCCATTTTCAATTGGGTCGCTGCGTGGGGAAAAATTCTTACCATGGATAACTTACAGAAAAAAGGCCATTGCATTGTTAATAGATGCCCTTTCTCAAAGTCAGCAGCTGAGAGAGTAAATTATATTCTTATTCACTGCCCTTGGGTCAGACTCTTATGGTATTTAGCTCTATCCATTTTTTTTACATTTGACGGTTTGAGAGGGCAAAATTGACGGGGAGCGTTCTGCATGGGCAGGGCTGAAACCCCAAAAGGAAGAGGAAAAATCTGGCGATGCTGGCCCGCCTTAGCATCCTGTGGGTAACCTAGAGGGACAGAAATAACAGAATCTTTGAAGGAATCAAGTCCTCCATCCATCATTGAAAGGAATTTGGATTTCCAATCTCAAAGACTAGGCTATTCCTTAGCCTGATTTGTAGCCTTGTTTTGTAATTGGCGATTTTGCTTTCTTTCAATTTGTACTTGGGTTGCCATCCCCTTGATGCCCTTTTATTTCAATGCTTTTTTACAGATAAAAAGAAAAAAGTTAATTTGTTCAATACTTAGGCTACAATGACTCAATTTTATGTATACATACACAAGGACTCGATCTAAGATGAATCCAACTGATAAAGTGGACCCTCCGTATTTAATTGGACTATACGTCGGCCATCAGCCTTGACGCCCATCTACTTAAATGGTCATGGCTCCCCACCCATCCACTCATATGCCCATTTAACTCAACCTTGTGTGTGCATACGCTTGTCTTGCGTATGTGTGCGTGCATGTATATGCAATTGAGTCGGTGTGTATGTGGCTGCATGGATGTTCACACATGCTCCTGTGTGTGGGCAGGATATGATAGGTGTGGATGTGCATGCATAACTAAATGCATGTGAAAGCATGTGCTAGTGTGCTCGTAAGCACAGTTCTAAAAGAACCAAATGGACCAGGCAGTTCAACTGTAAAAATCGGTATCTGAAAGTGCGAAGATTATGAATGTGATATATAAGGTCAAGCATATGATTCCAAGAGTATCTTCTTAGCTAGCCCTTTTGGCGGGGCCGTGGTTCGGAGTGCTACAAAATGGTATTAGAGGCCACACCAGCAGAAAATGAGGAACAAAGTGTTATATGGAACTGAGTGCCACACGCAAAGTACTACACTAGAAAGGGTGGGAGACACCTCTTGAAGCGGTAGCCACCACTAAAATCCATATGAGCCACCTCTTAAATCCACATTGCATAGTGACATGTTTATGATGAAATTGAATGTGATATGCCGTGACGAGGATGTCACGTACTTAAGTAAGAAAGCTGGTGATACCCCAATCCCACATTGGAAAGTGTGGGAATTATGAGTGTGATATTTAAGTTCAAGCCTATAATCCCAAAAGTACCTTCTTGGCTAGCGCTTTTGGGTGAGGACTTGCCCTGTGGTGGGGCCGTGGTTCAGGGTGTTACACAATAACTATTGGTTTTCCAGTATGCGCAGACCACCAGATCCATCCAGTCAAACCCCAATGTGAACTACGTTCATCACGGGCAATCCGGGCCTGAACCGCTATCCTCTAATAACCCTGCAAAAACTGCCGAACGGCTATACTCCAATAACAGTAAGAGCTTTCTATTTCCAGGAACGCATTCAAACTCAAGCAAGAAATGGAGATGACATATAAATGCACAAGTAAATAACAGAACCACTTAAAATGGAGAGAAAGTGTGAGACATCTGGTCAGGCCCAATAAATGCACTTCTGTGAAAATAAAGAAGTGAATGAATCATGAAACATGGGAAAATGAAACAGCAGAAAATATTAAATCCACCAAAAAAAAAGGGAAAATTATATAGTTTGTGCACCTTCAAGCAATAAACAGCCAGACGCCTCCTAGTCTCTGCATTGCCGTTCTGAAGATCAGAAATTATTGAATGGTGGACATCCTCTTTCTGGCCACATAAACAGACTCAGTAGAAATATCTATCTCATAAAAGCAGTTCCATGCTTTTAAGACAAAAAGGATGAGCAAAAACAAAGAGAACAATATCCAGTTCACTGATTTCATGGAAGATGTATAGCAGGAAATGAGAAAAGCCAAAGCAGTGTTTAGGACATATATTGCAAAGTAAAGGAATAAAATAAGTCAAGAACAAAGCTCTTCGGGTCAGGTCACTCATTTCCATAGTTGTCAAGGTGTCGCCTTAGCGTCAAGGCATTCCCAAGAATGCAAGGCAAGCAGCGCCTTGGTCAGCCATGGCACCTAGAGCCCTACTGGTCCATTAGAGATAAATTTCTTCCATCAGATATGGTGGAGTGCTCCTCAAATTTGCCAGATCTGGTGGAGTTCTTTTCGAACTCCACAAGTTGGACTTTGATGACATTCTTCTCTCAACACTATCAGTCTCCGTCTTGTCTCCTCATCTCCCTCTCTCAGTCACCCTATTCGTCTCTTACCTCTTTTTGACTACAGCCATAATTTTGCGGGGTTGCCACTATAATGAGGAAGTTGCTCTCTTAACTAACCATATTAACCTTTTGCTCTAAGCTTTTGGCGTTTGCTAGCATGTGTTAGATGCAAACAATAAAATCTTAACGAATATATATTTTTAAAAATATGAATTATTGCCACGTCTCCTCTGTACTCGTATCCTATATTTTCAAGAATCGTTGTATCAGCATGCACCATTACTGTGTTCCATATTCCGTATTGGTGCTTCATTGCCCTCTAACTAAAGACAATTGCCCATGAGAAATTAAAATTATAGTGCAAGCAGATAAGCGAGTGGACTTTATGCCTTCCCTTGTCAAAGAGAGCTTCTGAAATCTGCCCTTCTACTAGGTTAAAAAATATATATCACATCTTAGTTCTCTTGACCTAGAAAACATGGCTTTATTTTATATCTACGAGAGGGTGCAGCCAGAAAAGAATACGTATGAACCAAGTCTAATGTCCAGGATGAAATCTTCACCTAGCAGAAAAAATTGAAGATCAGAAGCAGAGGAAGCCCATAAAAAGATCTCCCTACTTCTCTTGGCTTCATCTTCACATAGTGCTCTCAAAGAACTCCACGAGGGAGAGAGGAAAAGAATGAAAGACTGTTGCTAGAGAGCTTAGACGAGTCGAGAGGAGGAGAGGGGAAAAAGTGAAAACTGTTGTTAGAGAGCTTAGATAAGCAGGTGCTAGATCGCTAGAAGAGGTTTTGGATCTCCAACTTTGGGGACTGGGAAAAAACACGGAAGGCAAGAACCAGAATCTGAAATATTTGTTAGAAGGGCTGGAAGGGAAGCGAATGCAAGTGCATTCCAGGTATTCTAACAATACAAGTAAAAGAGGAAGGTGTTTAGATTGGGAAAAAGATTTTTATATCATATTTTCTTTTAGAAACCTTTTAGAATTTTCAAACAAAACTGACCAAAATTTTATTTTATTTTTGCCATGAGAGAGAGAGATAGGACTGTGAGGGAGAATCAGCAGATTTCAAAATCGTTTTATAAATTGTCATTGCATCAGTAACCCTAAGAAACCAAATAAAGAAACCCTAAATGAAACCCTTGATCCAACATCCCACAGTTTAAGACTAAGCCAAATGAGGAAGACACAAATAATTTAAAACTAAATAATTAAAAATATACTATATAGACTACTAGAATCTAAAGTTACAATTATAACCCAGACTAACATTACTACTAAATAAGTAAACATAAACTAAAAGTCTTATCCCATTAATAAATATTTTCCAAATTTTCCAAATATTGTGGATAAATAATGATATTTAACACAAACATATAATGGAAAAGTAGACGTTTTGAAGAGTTGATAAAGGTACCTGCTCTGCAAGAAAATGTGCTGAAACAGAATTCAGTGAATATGAACTTAATTTATAATCCCTTTGCATAGCCTGAAGCAAAAGAAGAAACAAAAGCACCCATCAGGGATTGATTTAGATTATTTATTCATTCACAAATCAAAGGCAAAATCTATGCAACTAAGCACAACAAATGAAACCTGAAGCAAGTCGAATTGAACTCTCCCTTCCAATGTAACTTCTTTGCTTTCCCTTGTTCCATACTGTCTGTCATATTAGGCCACCAACATCAAATGTTTTGAACACTTATATCGAGGACACTCAGGCAGGGGAGCGAGAAAACTAAAGATAATTTAGCAACAAAATAAAAGGCAGTATACAGAAGGAAGAACATGCTTAAGCCTATCTGTAAATTGTGTCTAAATGCATCTAATGCATTAGTGAATATTTGGAACAGTGCATCATCACTAGCAAGCATGCAAAAAAAATCACCTTAAACTTAAAATAGAGCAAATAGAGATGCCTCATTCTCTTTCTGCATTCTATAAAACTCGCCATACGTGCAATGTAATGTACCACTCCTGGGCTCAAGAGGTTAATCCTCAGGGCCCAACAGAGACCTGTGGGTGATCATCACCTAACAGTTTAGTATAATGACTTCATCTGCTTGCTTAAACCTTGGTTTTGCTTTAGGTACGTAGCATGGGGTCAGGTTAATTTTGTCAACAAGGTATGTTCCAAGTAGGAGCCTTCCTATAAGATTTCCTTGTATATCTACTTTGTTGGTTGATTGGGGGCAGCAGAACAACATCGGCTAAATAATTGTCCAATGCTTGGGTTCCATGCTTCAAACTCAGAAAATTGGCCATAAGGATTCAATAACAGTTAATATCAAACTAGACTCCATCAAAAGTGAGACAAGAAAAGGTGTTGGAGACATGGTTAATGACACTGAAAGGAAAATAACTGGAGCATCAGGCTTTTCTATTTGGTGCAATGCATCAGGTTTTGAATAAATTTTTACTAAAAAATAAGAGAAAAATGGGATTAACCTGAGTGCACTACGAATACTACGAATACAAAATTCTTCTACAACATAGACAACAAAAGTAGCTAATTGCAACTGAAACGTGACAAACTGGACCTAGCAATGCAATTGTGTGATTTAGGTTCAGAGCTTCTTCTCTGGTTGGATGATGTAATCATGCTGATCATTTTTTCCTTTTTTTCTTTTCTATCCTTGAGGACTCCTCATCCTCCTATTTGTACTTGCTCTTCCTCCTTTAATAACGGTGCTTTGTTTATGACCAAATATAAGAACAGCTTCATTCTTGATATTTTACATAGCATCCAACATCTGTGAAATCACTAGCAACTCCTTGAATTTATTGCCCACCATTCGGTTTTTCATACCAAATGTCTCCAGTGCAAAAATTTTATGCTAATTACAGTTCAGCATCCATTTAACTTTATTTTTCCAGTAAGGTCCTACTTTCCATACAACAAATTTCAATAATTCCTTTTTCTGCATCCATTATGACATGAAGCCATCAAACCATAATTACATTGCATTACATCTCTCTTGGTAGCCTCTTACCATCTATTCCAAATTTTACAACTTCCAAGGTCCTTCTCCGCATGCATTTCTAGGTGCGGGGGGAGGGGGGGAGTAGTATAAAATCGACCACCATAATGCACATTTTTAATTTATTTATCACATAGAAATTTACTTGTAGCTGCAACTCTATTATGGAATTTATCACATGAAGAGTTCTAATTTTAATGGAAGAACTGCAACATTCAATACTGATATCATGAGCATATTGGAGCTATGATTCTAATATCATTTATACATAGGCAAAGTCAAGAAAAATCAAACGTAACTCAGGCCAGCATTTTTTTAGGGAGGCTTACAAGGTCACAAATTGTATTATAGCCAACAGCCTGGAAAAAAAAATGTTTGGAAGATCAAATCGACCTGAGGGTTCTGAAGGCCAGACCAGCACAAGATTAAACTCATATTTTCTAGTACGTTATTTACGGGAAGTATGTCATGATACCGCCCCACATCAGTGGTGCAATAGGACACTTGGCTATGTAGGTAAGGTCTATGGAACCTGAAAGTAGTTCAAGGTATGTATGACTTTTAAGGGACAGCAGAGATAGATATCCATGAGTAGTAGAAAAATCAGCAAAATAATGTTTTGGAATAATGATAGCTATATGTACAACAATAGCAACAACTAACTAAACTGTTAAGATTGCAACCTCGAGGAAAAAGTCGTATCTTTGACACGGACCCTGCAGTTCCTGATGCGGCCCAGTATTGAGAATTCTGCAATTGATAAGCTCTCAGCTCTCTGTCACCCAAAAGAAAGCCCTAATTAGCTCTGGTCTGACATGTGACAATGAATTAAAACTGTCAATGCATTTTTTACTCAGAAAATGCAAAACTCCCAGGGTTTTGGGGGGGGGGAAGGGCGGGGGTTCTATAATGACACTAAGAAATCTTATTACCTGAATGAGATATGGCAAATCAAATTTGCAGATGTTATAACCAATGATGATATCAGGATCCACTTCACATACAAAATCCTGCAAACAAAAGCCGCCAACTAAGTTAACTGGCAGATGTGAAAGGAACTCTAGCCAGTTCTGCAACATGAAACTAATAACTCTGTTCATATAGTAAAATTTCACGAAAAATAACATATGTTTTTAGTGATATTAACCCCAGCATAGGAGAAAAGCATTAAAAATATATGCCAAAAGCTCCACAAAGTAGTTATGACAACTTCGAACAAGGAATAATTATCATAGAAGCATGGTGTACTTAAGAAACTTTTGCAAAGAACGGCAAAAGTCCACACATACATACAATATATATATACATGTGTATGTGTGTGTGCGAATTCAAAATCATTCCTGAGAATAACTTCACTGTTTAAGAGGTGTGTATATATAAGTGTGTGTATATGTATGTATTATGTAAAAATATCCATTGCGGTTCATCCAACTAAAGCACACCCATCTAGTTGATGCGGCGAAAGTGCAAGCAGCAGCGAATAATAGCGAATAGGGAAGAAACAAAATGATATTAAAGTAGGAATAAGGATAGATGAGTTTCTAGGCAGTGTTCTAAAAAGCAATCCAGGCAGCCGCCTAACCGCTATGCAATCACGAAACGCCTAGGAGATTGCCTAGCGCCTAGGCGGCCAAGAAACACCTCGTTCAGGAGGAAATGACTCTCCTAAGTAGCCAACACCGTTACTTGGTCAAAGGCTCAGCTGCTTAAGAGGACTCCTAAGTGGATATGGTACCTATGCATACTATATTTTTTATTTTATTATATTTTACAGCAATAACACCTGGCCATTATTTATTACAAAAAATAAATAAATAAAAACGAAATTACAATCATAAATCTATTGTAGCAACTGAGACATACTTGAAACAATATTATTTATATAAACTGTAAAAGGATATTATTTATGTAACTTTATTGTATTTTATTATGTTATTTTAATAATATTTTATGAATTTATCTAAAATAGTTCTATAGAACTACTAATTTTTTAAAAAAAAAAATACAAGAATCCACCTATGCCGCCTGACACTGTTTAGAACACTGTCTCTAGGGTTTGAAACCGAAGAAAGAACTCCAATACTAATGTATTTCTGAATAATTATGGGAAAACTGAATAAAATAGCCTCCTAGGGAAGTTTACATAATAAGTTAAAGCAAACCCAAAAATCCTATCCCTTAATCCCTCATAAAAGCTTTAAATTTCAGCCCTTTATTTTTTAAAATTAGGAACTCATGCAAGTCATGTGACTACTTAGGACATAATTTAATGATCTATTAAGCCTTGATTCTCAATAGGCTTGACTCAATTGTAGCCCATGTTGTTATTTTTCCTACATCACATCACTAGCCCAGGAGACAGATGTCATGTATAAAAGAGAGGCGAGAGGAGGGGGGGAAGGGGGGGGGAGCTAAGATGGAAACAGCACTTTAGGTTATGCAAGCAAACTCCAATCTAATAAGCAGCTAAGGAGAATATGCCATGTGGCTTACAAATGGAAAATACAGGATTTCCCTGTAAGAAATAGGAACTAGAAGTCCAGATAACTGAAACAACATAAGTATGAAAGTAATGATTTTCTGTGCTTAATAGACATTGAAGTTGACAAATTTCTCAGCACTTGATACAATATGCATCCTCGCAAAATATGAGCATCACTTTTCTGATTGTATAAATGAGAAAAGATAGAATACCCTCCAAGCTAGCAAGACTTCTCTTTCTGTGTCAAATGACATCACATCAACACCGACAATTGGCGAGCATGACTTAAGTGTGATGACATTACGAACAAATGGCTGGTCTTCTCCTTGCAAAGTCACTAGATTGGAAACCTAAAATACAACGGGAGGTTTAACTTTAAAATTTTAAACTATGCAGCTCAAGTATAACATCTTTTTCAAATACAAATCATTTTTTTAATTTTGAAATGAAGTGGATTGATGAAAAGAATCAAACCTGGATAACAGGATCATGTGTAGGCTCGGGAAAGTGACCTTTGCGCCCTGCACACTCAATGTCGAAACTTAATATTCGAAAGGGTGCCATTTTAGAAAATTCGCCTTCTGGAACATGGCTAATCAAATCTGAATAGCTAAGGGATGATCAAGGATTGCAATTTCCCAAAAAGGGAGAATTTGGACGCTAATAAGGCACGAAATAACTCCACCCTGAAAGGAGATAAAATTCTCTAACTTGTGTAAGGATACAGGCAATCAAACTCGAATTGGCAATAAGACAAATTTCTTACTGTCTTCTTATATTTTCCAGCTGGAACTTCAATCCAATTTCCACCAACAATGTTGCAGTCAATCATGAAACGGAGAGCAAAAAGAACATTGCTTTCATATGTCATAAAGCTCTTCATACCAAAACCATCAATTTGTATTCCTCTATCAAGAATGCCTGCCACATTTTACACATGTTGAACAATAGCAAGAAACTATGTTAATCTCTACAAAATGATCCATAATGCAGGCATTGACCAAGAAATACACACTTGAAACCCAAAATCAACAATGGAAAGCTCCTGAGCATTGTAGTTATTGAATACATTGAGGCAATAATATGATTAAACTGTATTATATAAAATAAATTTCAGGTAAGAAAATAAGGTTTGAAATCTAAAATAAAACAAAATGGCAGATGCAGAAACTACAGAATCCACCTTTTGGAGTACAGTTTATACAAACAAGAAGATTCCAGGTGAGTAAGTCTGTAGACATGCACAAGTCAACAAACTCAGAAATTTACCCCGACAACTGGTAACCATTGTTGGCAATGCAACTACAATTTTAAGAAAGGGCTGAGAATTCTGCTGCTGATAATACATTATGCTCCTTCTCTGAACAAGTTCAATGCGTCGAACAAACTGCGGAGCTTTGCTATTCCTGTTCATCTCCCTCATTCTTCCCTGATACCATATCAAGCACGAATGAGTACATCAACTTATAAAGCAACTTTAAATATACGTATGCCCGGGTGTAGATAGGGTCAAATCTGCAGGGGTCATGCAAATACATAGGTCCCCTTTCCTTCTCCTTTGGATGAATGCAGTGGTTTAGAATGTCCGATCTACGGTCCCTCGGAGCGAGGGATTAGGCAGGTTGCTGTTTAAAATATAAGGATGTAATGAACTAAACTACCCGCATGTGATCACAAGTGATACAGTAAAAAGAATACCTCAAGAATTTGATGAAAATGGGAGATATCATCAGATCCCATTCCAGGAGGGACAGCTGATGTAGAAGTATGGTTCAAATCCATGAACATGGCAGCATACACTATGTCCTAAAAGTTATCCAATAAATCAATATCCTGGACTTCAATTAACAAAGAGTCTATAATGCATGAAACCACTGATCAAAAACCATAATGTGACTGCTTTAAACCTTCAACATGCCACACATAAAGTTCTCTGATCAATAAGAATACACCTTCAAGACTTTAACACATATTTAAGACGTAACATCTTCTAATGTAAGCAAGGACCACACCTGAAGATAAGAATTAACGCTACATACAATTAATAAATTAGTGCAGAATTTGAAGGTTGGTCTGCTAGAAAGTCTTGTCATCATCAAGGGATTTTGCGCTAATGGCATCTTCCCCCCTTGCAAATGCAAGGACCTCGGAAAGGTTGCAAGTTCAAAACCTATGTCGGTGCAAGTATATTTACCATGTATATTTACCGAATTCACCTGTGACACCCTTCAATCTGAATACATACTGACATGGTGAAAATACTGTGTTGATACAAATGACACTTGGTATGGAATAATAAAGTTAGAGTCAAAATATCAAGAGAACGAGCCAAACATTAAACTAACCTTCCCTCGTGACACCAAATATCCGGATAATTGCGGCTGGCCCTGATGATTTGGGCGTCAGTATCCTTGTGACTCTCACCAATCACGTAATCAATCTCCAGTTGTTGAAAAACTAAAATCAAAGCCACAAAAAAATTCAAAACTAAAACCTTACACAACAAACGCAAAACCCTAATCGCAAGGAAGAGTAGCAACAGAGACAAACGCTACTAACCGATGCTCTGCGACTGAGTAATGTAAGCCTGAGAGAGAGGTGGGCGTTTCCACTTGTTAAGACGGGAGGCCAGGGCTTGGCGCTCTTCAATGTCGCGTAGGATGAGGGACTCTTCACTCTCGGAGATTAGGGTTTCTTCGAGGAAGAAGTCCTCGTCTACATCCTCGTCCTCCATGAGAGCTTGGTGCTTGTGTTGCTGCCGCTCTTGTTGAGGCGGCGAGAGATGAGGCGCCGGCGCCTGACGCTTCCGAACGTTACCGTTGCTCATGGCGGTTCTTGGAGCTTGTGGTGTTACCGTGATGGACGAGACGAAGAAGGCGGGAGAATGATTAAAGTTGCGTTTATTTGCATCGGTGCGGAATAGTTAGGAATGCTAAATCGGATAAAGATGGGTTCATTCGTAAGATTTAGTAATGCATCGAATGATATTCAGTGAATCGGCACTTAAATTAGTGTTAAATGCTGAATAGTATTCTTTTGAGACCTTAAATTATAAAAAAGATATTTATAAATAAAAATTTAAATTCTTTTGGTAGTAAAATCATTTCACTTTCACCCACTTAGGTAGTGTTTGTTTGCACTGAATTGGTACTGAATAGCTCTAAATGCTGAATCAGTCAAAGAAGTGCTCATTCAAAGCGTTTGGTAGCACCTCTTAATAACCTCTAACCGAATCAACACTCAAATTGGCGTTAAATGCTGAATGTTGAATACTGTTCATTTTAGAGCTTAAATTATAAAAAAAGACCTTTATAAATAAAAGTTAAAATTTTGTTGATGGCAAAGTTACTTCACTCTCACCTACTTAAGCCAAGTTCTACTCCCCTTCCTTACTTTCACTTTTTATTTTTGCTTCACTTTTTTTTCCTTTTGTTTATGCTTCTAATTGTGCACCTCCACGGAGAGAGACAGAGTTAAAAGAAAATTAATGAAAAGATTTGAGATTTTAAAATTTTGAAAAATTTTAATTTTGATTAAGTTCTTTGATTTGAAAATTTTGATATTAAAAATGTGAAGCTATTAATTAATTGATAAATTTGAATGCATGACTTAATAATAAATAAATAAAAATAATAACAAGGGTAAAATTGAAAATATAAGTCATTCAGGCATTCATTCAGATATATGATCAAGTCAGTTTTACTATTATATATTCAGCATCTCTTATTACATCTCTTATCTAACCAGCACCAATTCAGCATGCATTCAAAATCATAGGAGTAATCAGACTTATTTATCAAACGCAAACTAAGAAACAAGCTATTAATGAAATAAATCATTTTGTGTTTTCTTTATGGGCTTAACTTTGGTGCAGTAGCTGTTCCAACCCAAATTTATGTTTTTCATGTTGATTTTTATCTCTATAAATGACTGATTTTGCAAGACTGTTGAAAAGATGAACTGCTCTTGTTTGAGTGCTTTAAATGTTATCTTTTGGGAGGAAAACACTTTGAGCGCATATGAGAAGTTTTTGCATTTCTAGTATAAGATGTCTTAAATGAAATTTTTAAATGATTCAAATTTATAGTCAGTCACTCTTTTTCCTTTTTGACATCTCTAGAATGTGAATCACTCTTTGGGATTAAGGGAAAATTGTAGTCTTATTCCTTATCTAGGTATCTTCTTTTGGTTACAACTCAAAAAGCGGCATGGATCAAAAGTTAGTTCAATTTTTCTGAAGGTGGTCCGAACTAAATTTTAAAGGGACCAAATCTATGTATTTATTGTTTCATCCCATTTGGCCCATTTATAATTTGAACCAAACATAAAAGTTGAAAATAATGGATTATCTAACTTCATTCTTTTGGGAGTAATCCCATTTGAGCATTATAGAATAAGTATTATTTTTACTCGAGGTCATCATTTTATCAAAGTGTAAGTTTTAAAATGCTTTGGGAAATGATTAAGAATAAATTACTTTTCATAAATAGTTGATTTCGTGTATGTCTTGTTAAACCCTTGTAAGTGTTTATTTGAGAGTTTTGATGACTATCTTGTGAGTAATCACTCAAATGGACATTGTTGGAATTGAATTCCAAGCTTATATTTGTTTTCAAGTTTTAGTTCGTACTGTTGGGTGTTCGTTTTCTTTTTGAATGCCTACTATTATGCATTGATTTGAGTTGAGTTGAGATGAACAAAACTATTGGACCCTGTTCTTGGATTAACTATTTGGTCTTTTATTTAAATATAAAAGACCAAATAAAGGGAAGAAAAAACAAAAAATGAGTATGTATTAAAAGAGATAAAAATAAAAAGAATAAATAAAAAATGAGAACATTTGAGATATTTTAGGATTAGATTGATGAGAAATAACTACTTTCCATCCTTTCAAATAGTATATATTCGGTTTTTTCCGTCGGTGTTAGACGTTGATGCGTGCATCCTTACAAGTTTCGCAAGTTCTTAGGCCACTTTGTGGCGTGAACTTTGATTTATTGATTGAAGCCCAATGATTATGAATTGAGCGAACCTTATTCGTTAAGGGTCCACTTGATTGAAAATCATGTATTTTACGTATTCATATAATTGAGTCGTTGAATTGGGCCTGCATTTTCATCGACAGCTAAAGACACAAATGTATATTCTAGAATTCACATCGAAAATGACAAGTTAATCCCCACTTAATTGATTTATGTGTAGCATAACATAGGAGCCATGACCAGTGAAATTACTTGTGGAATATCTGTTCTCGATGATTACGAGTTGTAGAAGTATAATGAATGACAATTGTCAAGAGTCATGAGCGAAATATATGTTAATAATTAAATGACGAGTTCTAGAATGAACCAACTAAAATAATTTTACAGTAGAATAGCTACTATCATAAATTTAAAATATTCTTAGAATCAAAAGAGGATTCGATAAAAAAAAATTTATCGGCTCTTTTTAGGAGCAAACTGCCATGGTCCAATAGCCACATCTATGTCCTAAATAAATAAATAAATAACTTTAGACATTTCGAGTGGGTAACTTTTTTCCTGTCTGTGGTAAAATATTAGTGGAGTTTTAGGGTGAACGTAGAAAGATATCAATTGAAAAGATATCATGGGATTACTTTTTCTTTTTCTCGTCTATTCATTCAAATAGCAAAGAGACACGGGAAAATTTTTATTTAGATATCATTTACTTAATTCTTATTATTTTATTAATGGCCTAAATAATTTAGAGCAAGGTTATAAGTAGCTTGTCAGAATTCATTTTCTCTCGCAATAAGAACATTTAAAATCTTAAAATTTTATGTAATTATTTTGATGCTTCAGCTTGGTAAATATATATAAATTTGTTTAGAATAAAATGTAAAAAATGAGAGTTTAAATGATTTCTAAATATATCTAACATTGGCCTTAAATCAAAGAGGACAGAAAAAACGAATTTAATAATATATAAATTATTTAAATTCGATCTTGTTTGAGCTTTTAAAAATTAATCAAAAATATGGAAAACAAATAATTTTTTATTTTTGATTTTTTTGTGCCATTCAAATTAAAAAGATGAAGAAAAACTTCTTTCGGCCATTCTTAAAATATTGAGGGTAACCAAGTACAAAGACTAATGTTCCATAAAAATTACTCGGGCTCTAAGCCTGAGATTTTTGTTCCGATAATTACTCACGTGGAAGAAAAAAGAAAATTAAAAAATTCATGATGACTTGGACACATGAAAAAAAGCGCCATGAGTAGAAAAATCATTTTCACTACAATAGAGGGTAAGTTTTTCAATCAATTGTGGGTTCTAACTTTTCAAATGTCCCCATATTATGATTTTGTCGGTATGAAAATTTTGTGGGTCAATGTCATTGTCACGATTATTAACACACTACTTCGTGCATGCGTATCAACTTTTTCAACTGGTGTTCATTATTAATAGGAGTATATAGAAGTTTTTTCTCATAGTTATATTGAGCCTTTTCTATCGATGCAATTTCTAATAAAATTAAGATAAGTAAATATTTTATTCACAAAAATATTTTAAGAAAAAATTACCTAATATAGTAGAAAAAAAAGTATTTATAGTTAGATAGTTCTTTGCGCGAAATAATGATAATTTTGAGTTTTTTTTCGTAAAAGTTAAAATCGCGTTAATTTCGTTCACCAACCAATACTAAAAGAAGTAAATATTTTAAAGTTTTACATTTTCCCCACTATAATACACTACCAACGAAAAAGTAAAAAGAAAAAAAAAAGGGCAAAAAAGTACAGAACAATTTGGAACGAATTTCAAGACTAGAAAAGAAAAAGAGAAGATGTGAGGGCAAATATACCCAAAAATATAAATGGACCTCAACATATAAAAAAGAAGCGAACTAAAAATAAATAAAAATAAGGGAGGAACAGATTAACAAATTGTCGAAACAAAAATTCCCCTTTTAATCAGATCAATAACATTAACAATATTTCCCGATATTGCCCCAAACAAAAAGAAGATTAAATAAATGAATAAAATTGAAGAGTAATATGACTCTCCCTGAAAAAGTATATTTCCAACAAACCTCACCACTCACATGTGGGGGATGGGCTCCAAGTCGTAGAGAGCAATGTTGTTCTCCCTAAGGGTGTAGACTGGTTGAAGTTCGGGTTATCAAAAGCGAGAAGAGAAAATTAGCACTTAATATCGTGGTCAGTTGCGTCACTAAATAATTCACGGAAAGTACATAAAGAGGGGGGAAATAAAATAGTAATAATTATTATATAGATGAAAAAATAGATTGAAAAATAAATTTTGAAGGAAGATTTACCACGTGAATTCTCTTTGTGATAGATAGAGTCTCTAAATTGAATCATCCAAGTATTACCTTTTTTTTTTTTTTTTTGATATTATTTCCTTGCTTCATTCGTCACACGTAAGAAAACTAGGATCTGTTAGGGATGGGACAAAGAGAACTTTTCTAGGTGCTGTGGGCTACTAATCAGTAGTCGTCATTGTCTTTTATCTTCTAGATGGGAAGATGAATTTATTTTTTCAAACCATACTTGATCCAAGCTTACTTCTCGTGACAGTTGTTGCCGGGCACCAATTTCTTTCGCCCATTCCTTTCTATATTGAGGGTGACTTTAGATGCATGCTCAGGTCATGGGAAGCTGTGACCTCTTTCTTTTGACTTGGCAGACATTATACCTAACCAAAAACAAAAGTCATATGCCCTATAAGATTATTTGGGGTTCGAAGTTTGATATTTTTTAGGTACACGTTGATTTCATATCTCGAAACCTTCTTATCAATATCGAAAGAAGTGTCAAACATTGATATGTAAGTTATTTTATAGTATCGGTACATCGTAATCGTTAATTACTTGCTTAAAAATAAAAATAAAAAAATGAAAAAAAAAAAAAAACGCATGAAGATGACGGCGACGACCGGTGCTTTATGGGACGAATAATTATTATAAATCTCGACTCCCACAAAAAGTAATAAAAAGGTAATTTTGTTTTCCACGAAGTGCCACGCTTACGTATAAATTCTTCCCCCTTTCATGATTATTTTGATAAGGGGAACCCTTAGCTGTCGGTTTGATTAGAGAGAAGTCTTTCAATTAAATCTATGGTTGTACTTTATCATTTAAAAATTAGTCTCTTCGTCCGCGCATATAGTGTAATTTATAAATCTAATAAATCAATAGAAGATGATTAGAATAATCGAATTAAGGTAATTAAAATTATCAATTAATAATTTAAAACGAAAAAGGTACTCGAGGTCTACTTTTATCCTCATTGGCTAAGGTTGATGATAGGATCTATCGTCTCATACAAGGTTTTAATGTTCATCAGTTCTAGCTCTGTTAAGGCTTAAGATTACTCTTATCATTCAATTAAGGTTCAAGGTGAGTTCACTTATTCTATATAGGGTTTTAGTATTCAGAGGGCTCATATCCCTCCAACTCCAGTTTGTCTCTTTATAAGTTTTTTTTTTTTACAATAAATGACTAGCATTATATAATTTTACAAATTTATTACTTTTAAAATTCATTGAATCCATGGCCTTTGAAAATAGATGCAATTGAAAGCCGTCCTATTAATTTATAATATTTTAAATAACATGAAATTATAAATATAAATAATCTCAACTATTTATTTTTTATGCCTCGAAATGTTTCTTCCCTCTCTCTCCTGTTTTAACCGTGAATAATCAATATTATTTAAATTCATAATTCGATGCTCTGAGGGTACCCTGATCCGTTCTGCCCCCGCAGTCCATTGCGTCATCATGGGCCACGTCATGATGACGTGTGCGGCGATGAAGCTGCTAACATGTGCACTAATGATGGCCCGCTAAGTTGTCCGCCTTTATCATTACATGCGATGCGGAAGATACTTTTTCGCTTAAGATGTTTAATTAATCGAATTACTTTAATGACACCAGTTCCCCAAAATTAAGTGAAGCATAAATATCTCCAGGAATTAATTTCTAACTATTGGGCCAACAAATAAAAAAATCAAAAATAACTTATATTTATAAAAAATTTACTTACCGGGAGTCATTAAATAGCACAAAGCTCATTAGTAATTCGGAATCGGCTCATTAATTCGATAACTTTAAAAATAAAAAATAAAACAAGTAAGAGAGTGACGTTAAGTGGTCCAATTTTAACTTTATCTTTACAAGTTTGGCACCGAGGGCCCACTCTCGCGTGGAAACAGGGAGCCTTATCCGTTTAGGGCCCACTCGCGCGTTGGGCCGTACCTTTTTATCGACAACTCGAGGCTCAGTCTCATTTGAGACAAAAATGTGCCGTTTATGGAATTGTCCTCCAAAAGCACCCCACACAGATCTACCTTTAGCTAAACAGAAGACTCCTAGAAAATTACTCCTCATGAAATGAATAATTATTTTTAAGGATCATAAATAAAATATATATTCTATGTATTCTTAATTGAATGAACCGACTTAAAAAATGAATCATATAAGATAATTTTACGATAAAATCATCAATAAAAACAGTGTTCGAACCAAAAGCAGAGTCAATAGAAAGAAAAAATGATTGCCTCATTTTAGTGGCACGTTGTCATAAGCCCAGGGCCACATCCATGTCGTAAAAAAGTTAAAAACTTTAGACACTCCGGATGGGTAATTTTTTCCCTTTTGTGGTAAAGCCAAGCGGGGTTATTATAACACGAGTGTGGAAAGATATCGTGGGGTTACTTTTTCTTGTGGTGTATTATTCACTTAAATGGGGAAGAGACAGGGACTGTCTGGGGTTCAATTTCTGTGGCCCACTCTTTCTACATTGAGGGTGACATGAGATGCACACTGAGGCGGTGCGAAGCTGTAACCTTTTCCAGTGATTAGACGGGCATGGCGCCTAACCAAACGCAAAGACTTGCCCGAGTTTTTTCTTGACAGACTTCGAATGATAAATTATTTTTATAAACTTATTTCATCCATTTAAAACTTTATTTATCCATTTAATTTTTTTAAAATCGTGCTTATGAAGAGTTGGGATATGTCGGAAAAGATTTAAAAATATGCAGCATGCTTATAATTTTTTTTATTTGAAGTATTTTAAGAAAAAAAAAAACTCGACTTATGTCCTATAAAATTACTTGGGCTCAAGGTTGAGATTTTTCTTTCAAAAATTACTCACTTATTAAAAGAAGGAAAAAAAAATGAAAAAAGAAAAAGAAAAAGTTTAAGTGGAATTATGACATTGTATCAGATGGCTGTACCTTGAGTCGATTAAATATTTTTATATTGATAGTTTAATGATTTTTTTTTTTTGTCACTGAACTTTGACCCTCTTGGGTGATGCATGATTTAAAATCCTCAGCCCAAGAGCAGCTTGTGCTTCGACCTAGTGATTAAATTCACACTCAACTACCACTGAGTTATCTTATATTTATTGTTAATGAAAATATCAAAACTATAATAACCTATAAATACAGAAAGATGAAAAGGAAACATAACTACAATAATAATAAGAAAAACAAACATGAAATTAGAAGGGAAAAAAATATAAAAATGCACTGAGTTTCAGCTGAAAAAGCACATTAAGAACAAAATCATTAGCGAAACAGACAGGTATGCATACTAAGCCTTAAAAAAATCGATAATAGAAAAAGGACACAAATAAGCCAATAATGAAAAACATTAAAAAAAAAGGTAAAATACATAACTGGAAAACCCAGGAAAAAAATTAACAATATTAATAAAAATAGACACACAATGTAAAATAAAATGTAAAATTGCACCAGCTTCAGCTAAAATGGACGAATGCTTACAAAAAGTAATAATGATAAAGATGAAAGGTGGTAAAAAGACAAGAAAATATTCACACAAAGTTGGAAAAAAAAAAAAAAAAAAAAACCATGACAAGGGAAATGAAAAAAATACACTGGATTATAAAATAAAAATAAAAATAAAAAACACCATATAGTACGAAGTAGTGATGATGGGGAAAGAAAGCAATAATTTGACTCCCACGTGATGGTAGGGCACTAGAGTGCCCTTATCAAGTTTAGATGCACCGGGCTACATAAGAGCTTCCCCAGTTCTCCTTACTTTACTCATTCAAGATGAGTGAGATGAACAGCATTCTCGCCCTCTAGTAATACTATTCTTTTTTAAAAAAATAATTTTAAATAAATCTTATCAGTGAGTCACATTTGTCACATGTAATATTATTCTTTTTTAAAAAAAATAATTTCGAATAAATCTTATCGATGAATCACATTTGTCACATGTAATATTATTTTTTTAAAAAAAAAATAATTTCGAATAAATCTTATCGATGAATCACATTTATCACATGTGTGGTAGAATTTATACGATATTTATTATTATTTTGAGATGAATTTCTTCACTTTATGAAATAAATAATTTCTATAAAAAATAATTAAATACTAGGGCTTAAGAACGCATATGTTTACTCTTTTGATGGTTCGTAAATTTTTTATTAGGTTTTTACCACAATTAAAGGTAAGTATTTCAACCAACTATGGCTATAACTTTATAATGTCTGAATATTATAACTGTCGGTATGGAAAATTTAGAGGGTTGAAAGTAATTGTCGGGCAGTATTAACATGACAAACCGTTTATTATAGGCACCATCTCCCTTGATCCTCGCTCTCTCGAAATACTATTTTTTTTTTAAAAAAAAAAATTCAAACAAATCTTACAACGAATCACATTTATCACATGTGAGTGATGGAATTTATACGAAATCTATTATTATTTTGAAATGAATAGATTTATTCTTCACCTTATCAAAGAAATAATTTTTGTAAAAATAATTAAAATACGATAATACGAAGGCTGCGCATTTATATATAATATACTTGTGATCATTCTAATACAAGGAGAGGAAAAATTAAAATTCATAACAGCAAGCAGCACGCCCTCCAACGAATCTGTGAACAAGCACGAGGTCGCCGGGAGCACAACGGTAAGTCCGGGCTTAGGGTGCTGACACATCCCCCGTTCGAATCCTGCCGACTATGGTATGCCGGTGATTTACTTCGGTGCCTGTGTGAGGTAGCATCGATTTCATCCGCTTTAGTATCATCCGATTGAGTTCCAGGGATTCAGACTGGTTGGAGTTTCGGGTTATCAAAAACGAAGAGAAACAAACACACAATACCTAGATGTAATAACGTGGCCGTCGCAACACCAAATAATCTACAAAAAGTAGGGAAAATAATAATAATAATTCTATAGGTGAAGAAAGAGATTAAAAGAAAATTATAACGAATATATGTACCACATGAGTTCGCTTTGTGAAAGAGCCCTTGAATTGAATCATCTAAATATTTGTTTTTTGATCCTATTAGTTCCTCGCTTTGGCTGGCTATTGGCAAAGGAAGTGGCGGAACTGACGGTGGACGGTGGCGCCGGGACAGGATTGGCGGGCGCTGCCGGCGCGCCTCCGCCGGATTGTTGGCCGGAGCTACTCATTTTCTCACCACCACTGATTTTTTTTTTTCCCTCACTATGGTGACGTTGTTTGTGAGAAAGCGCGGTGATTGGTGGGGCTTTCGGCTCCTTTAATAGAAAAAAACCTAGGGCACCCCCCTTGAACGGGTTTCCAATCATAGGATTACACGTGTCACGAAGGATGATTCCCCCCAATTTCCCAAGATGTTTTTAATCATACCCATGCATCCAAAGAAATGCTATTATGATAAATTCTAATCGATTTTTTAAACGGTATTTTAATTAAAAATAAAAAATTTAACTAAAATTCATTACATTAACGTTGCTCATTATTTTTAGAATGTACGAATAAATTTACTATTAATCAAAGTTTTATGAGGCAGAATATCAAATTTCTCAACTAGTATCATTCCCCACGTGTTAAAAAAAAACTGGCGTCCATCTCATTATTCATCTGCCACGTGTACAAAAGCTATTTGCAGTCACTTAGACAAGGACAGAGGGTAGGACCCCTCCTAGCGGTGCATTCATGATACCGTGGGCGACTTGAGAGTCCACTTTAACGGCGTGACCCGGAATCGTTATTGTTAATTATATATGACACGATCATGGTTCTTGTGTGTGGTCCATGTAGAGTCTCGTATGATCCGTTTGTTACGGGAAAATTGATCGAAATTTACTTGAAAATTTTATATTTCTCTGAAATTCATTTAAGAAATCTCACATTTTTCATTAAAATTTTTATGTCAAAAAATAAGAATATAAAATTTCGAGTAGAATGGATATGCACATGAAGTAGGATGCCGAAACTAGCTTTAAAAATGAACAGATTGATAAAATTATTATTTAAATACGTAGCCCATATAACTTAAAATAATATTAATAATAATGATAATAATAACAATATTAGTAGTAAATAGATTTATTATTCGTAATAAAGATTTGATAGTACTATTTTTAGAAATTCATTATTATATTATATAAATTTTATTTTTAAGTAGTAAATGTTCAAATTAAATTCTTTATCCTTTAAAATTGAAAAATAGACAAATTTTTTATTTTAGTGTTAACTTTAAAATAAATATTTTTATCATGGAAGTAATTTGTTATATTTTATGTTATAAACATTAATTCTTTTTTGATAAAAAGATATTAATGCAAAACTTTAACATTCATCGAATCTACTTATTTATGCCAAACATAATAATATCACATTGCGAGAAATTTGACTAAGTATATCAAACAAAAAAATATTACATTCTAAACATCACATTATAGGGAATATGATGCAGGATGAAAATGTGAGATTTCATGAACTAAATGGACTCGTAAATTTGCTTGAGATTTCATTTTGAGTAAGATTTCCCACAAGCATCATGCTCCAACTCTATTCCATGTAATTCACATCGTAACACTTTTAATTTTTACTAAAAAATAACTTACTGAGAATCATTAATGAAAGGAATAAAAAAAATAAACACCGAGAGTTTTGGAGATTCACTGAACCAATCATAGTGTCTTCGCGTGATTTAATTTGATTCTGAGAAGGCGCGGTGACCATAGCGGCCCTCATCCGTATAAGGCCCACTCGAAGGCCCATTATCTGTGTTACGTAATAATACTATTTATACATTCTTCACATAATTTTCATATCAAAAGTGAACATGTGATTAAATATGTATAATTTTTTATTATTATTTGATCAAAATATCATTAAAAAATAATCTCGTATATATTCTATTACGCTACTGTTTTAATGTACATGATGTACAAGTAGTATTACTCATTTTTATTATTGCATGTTCAAGTCCATCACGCGATCTGCAAATTGCTTTTCGTCCTCTTTTATTATTGTTATGTTTTGTTTTTCTATTTTTGCATCGTTTGTATAATATATATATAAACTAGTCTTTGAAGTGGATTATGGACTAAGCATCACGTTGCTTGAAAGGAAAGGTAAGCTCCCAGGTTCCCTAAAGAGGTCTGGATTGCTCGGAGCTGGTTGGACATCCTTTAACTCCATTGTTGAACTGGGCAAGGATGGATTCTCTGAAATCCAAGACTCCGGAGCCATTTTTCAACTGATCAAAGTGGGCGATGTTGTGTCACTTTTTTGCAATAGGCTTCAGCGGGAAGAACAGGCCATTGAGATCTTCTAAGAATGCAGCTTCACCGGACGATGCCGAGGCCAGGTCCGCCAGGAGGACGCGGATGGAAACTTTCAGAGTTAAAAGTTATTTCTGTTAAGATACACTGAGAAAGGAAATGTAGGTGAAACTGAACTGAGTGAAGCTAAGGATCCTAAGGAGAATCCTTCGAACTTGCCAAGGGCTTAGACCCTCTAATCAGTGAAATCATAGATGAATTTATACCTGGACTCAGTGATGGTTGCTACATGTAAAAGAAAATAACATTCGGTAAAAATATGATACTTCTGCTCGGTCACATCACACTTGCAAGTGAAAGCCTGTAAAATATGAAGGGGCACTATGTCTTGCAGTTCGCATTATCGAGCCATGTAGCAATCGACGAACAGTAGAATGGATGAAACCAATGTTTTTCTATCAGATCTTCCTCGGTAAATAAAATCACAATGCCCAATTCAGCTTCCCCCTAAAGAATTAGTAGATCTGCCAGACTTGCAGAAATTCATTGACATCAAAAATTTGCGCAGCAGGTGATCTGAATCATTGGCCACCTAAGAACAAAAGAGGCGTCTCCAGGCATGAACCCGAGACAACAGAAATGCAGATTCCAGAACCCCAATAGAGACATCTCTAGATACGAGTCCAAAACACAACAGAAACGCAGATTCCAAAACGCCTTAAGAGGGTACAAAAGAAGCGCAATGAGCTGATATGAGTGCAATTCTTTCTACGGCATAGAAGGGCTCGGTTCAGCATGAATCCTGACCCCTGAGTATCTCTGAGATAAACTTTATCAAAGAGCAAAGTCCACCCAAGAAGTTATGATCAATTACCCCTCTTCCTTCCACAACGTGAGCAAAATCAATAAGCTTCACTTCAACACCCGAACTCCTTCCTTCCAGCACTACATTCTTTTCATAAAACATGAGAACCGAACAGGAATTAAAATGGTAAATCGTTTGATCCTCGAACCATGCTTTCAGCTCCAATAACTGTGACAATATTCCCGAAGAACCACCAAAGACAAATGCTGCGAGAGAACTATCCGGGTCTGAACCAGGATCCAAAAATGAGTTAGAAGAGACAAATTTTCTCAAGACCAACCTAACATCACCTACAGAAAAACTCATGACACATTCTTTCTCAGGCTTCCAAAAACCCGATTCCTCGCATCCATAGATCTCCAGCCCTGATATCCTAAACCCTAGTGCCAAGCCTGTGGTTTCTCTATCTTTCTTGAGACATCTAGCAATATAATCCTCAGAAGCTTGTGGGTACCATGTTCTTGAACCGATCTTAATGTCCATAATAGAGGGATGGAAGCGATTCGAGACAAGATCTTGTAGAACAAGGTGGGGGCGCAGGCCTGACCCGTCGGAAGCCTCCAGAACCTGAGTTCCATAGAAGGTGGGGAAGAACTTGCGAATGGAGCCTGGAATATGAACATTGGAAGAGAATGAGGTGTAGAATGCCAACTCTGTGTTTCCACGTTCATCGTTTCGAAGGGGCTTATAGAAGCGCCCTGAATCATCTATAAGGGGACCAAGCTTTCCATCGCGAGCTTGTTGCCCGGCAACTTGATGGTCTGGAACCTTAAACATGGTCAAAAAAAATTTGGAACCTGCAAAAACAAAGCTAGATTTTACTCGAGTTTCGGTTGGCAATAGGAATTTCTCTGGAGTGTCACTAACACAATGAAACAAAAGGCAAAATATCATCAGTCTCACCAACTTGGCAAAAGCTAAAGAAAATGTTGTTCAAAATATTATCGTTTCAGTCAGAGTGAATTCTTTATTTTATCTCCTTTTTCGCCAAAAACCTACATCTCTTAAAGCAACCAAGTTTTAATTTTACCATTATTTTTTAAAATTTTATGAAAGTAAGGGTGCACAGTTAGAAGGTGTCTATATTCTAATGTTTTGTGCACTCCAAAACGAATTCCCTAAACCCTAATGTGTAGGTTTTTTACCTACAAAAAAGACACTAGGCATCCATGAATGACTGAAACAAGAAGTGCCAACTATCTACACATCCAAAACTGATGCATGTTAATTGAACAAACGTATAGATATGTAAGAAATCAAAGCATTCAGATAGAAAGGATAAGAAATGAATTAACAATTATATGCCGACTTGGTTAGTATCCACAATGCAAATGACAAAAATAAATCAGGGCTTCTGGCCTC
The DNA here is from genome assembly GCA_034195605.1 of Santalum album. Taxonomy (NCBI): domain Eukaryota; kingdom Viridiplantae; phylum Streptophyta; class Magnoliopsida; order Santalales; family Santalaceae; genus Santalum; species Santalum album. The sequence goes on from JAXCHL010000039.1 coordinate 152,533, forward strand.
ATTTCCATACTCTAAAAAAAGGCAGAATGTAAGTTTCTACAAAATAAAAAGGATGATTAGAGCTTAATAAACATAATTAAAAGCAGTATCAGTGAGTTCATTTTTAATAATATATAAAGAGAAGACATTATTATGACTTTAAAATGGAATAGCTAAGGTTTTTTAAAACCCCTCAACCAGGAAATTGCTTATGAGATCCGAACATTAAAATAACAAATATACATGAACAGATCAACACCAAAACAAAAGGACCATAATACAAAACATGCATACATCTAACCATTAAAAACCACAAAACGAGAACAACCAAAATAAAAAATGGCTGCAAACATCATCAAACACAAAAAGAAACCCTAAGTCAGGCGGTGGCTGAGATGTGGTCTGGGAGCTGATTGCCGTCGTGTCAAGCATGAGGATTTTGGGTCAATGGGCGAAAAGCACAGGACATAACCCGAGAGGAATTTAAGCGTTGGTCCCAGGCACAAAATATTCCCTTGAGCCCAATTTGTCTCCTACTTATATCACCTCTATCTATCATTTTTAATTGGAAAAAGAGACACAAATCCAGTCTTATGCAATTTACTAGCGAATGGGCACGTGCTCCGCACGTCCGTTGGCTAAGTTACAAATCCACAAAGTTCAAATTATAAACCAAGCATATTTAAGCAAGAAACATGAGCAAAGCATAGTCTGCAAGAATTACTGTAGAAGAGAAGACAGTATATATTGCTTTCTTACCCTCACTGCCCTCCAGTGATCCAAACACTGTCTTTGAACATACTTGGAGGTTCCTTTGCATTTGCAAGGAGCTGCAAAATCCCTACCTGATTAAAGAAAATAGTGACGAACATACTGATTAGCCAAAATGCTCCAGGGAGCTTTTGATCAAATGTAGTAATAGCAATGCAAAAATTCATACAAGATCACATAGATCATCCTATAATTGGTATTTCATGTGAACGATTGGAAGCTACGAGATTAAGTATGCTTCAGACAAGATGAAGGTGAAATCTGAAATGGGATCATAAGTCATTCCCAATGAGGTTTGGAAATGCTTGGGTGAAGTAGGGAGTAAGCACATTTATGAAGATGTTGAATAAAGGGTGCATCAGTGTCTTTGTACAGGAATAATGGCAATATACAGAATTGTTTTAATTATCATTAAAACAGTATATATTTTCTCTCCAATCCAAATCATCCAATTTCAAAAGGATGAATGTGGACAGAAAGTTGGGACTTTTCATTCCTCCATTTCTTTCATTCATAAAACCCCCAATCAATGGATTTTATATCCCTCTCCTCCGAATCACTCCCCTCCCCTCCAAATCCACCCATCCAATCAAAGTGCAAAAGTTATTCAATATCAAATTATTTGGAAAAAACAAGAATTAAAATTGCAAAGCAACTGTACTCAACTCTGATAAGCATGGTAGACCCAACCCATACCATATGCTTCTAATAATAACTTTGTACATGCTCACGTACCGACAAAATCCTCAAACTCGAACCAAATTAGCACCATTATTATTCAATTACATTGGTTCTTTCCAATGAAATTTATGGTAAATTTTGGAATCAACACAGTATAACCTAATTCTCCTAATCCACTTAATGTAACTCATAAGCTTCTAACAATAACTCCATACGTCCTTGCAAAGGAAAAATTCCCCAAGTGGAGCCAAATTAGCACCATTTTTAATTGTCAGTTCTTTGCAATGAAATTTATGATAAATTTTGGAACTAAGCGCAATATGACCTAATTCTTCCAATTCACTTGACCTAATCATTTCCAAATGAACTCTTATGCAAAAATTTGGAACAAAGCACAATATACCACAATTCGTCCAATTCAGTTCATAGACTAATTGCAGCAAATGGCCTCATTCAGCTGCATAGAGACGGCATGAAAAAATTGGAATCTGAATTATGAAGTTAATTACCATCAGTTTCAAGCCGAATTCTGCACTGGATTTGTTCGCTGGCCTCGAGGTGAATCTCGCTCGGCTCGAGGATCGGCAATGGATGAATGAGCGGAGAGAGGTCCGAACAATCTGCCATGAAGCATGCAAGGAAGAGAAAGTACAAGAAGAAAACAATGGAGATGATATCAATGGAGATAGTGGGGAAGAAAGCCCTAGCTCTGCAACATCAAATGATGGAGAATAGAGAAGAATTGAACATCACCATTTGGCTGTTCTTGTTCTCGATCAGCTTTAGCTGCAAACAGAACCCTCACCCTTAAGCTAGCCCTGACTCCCCCCTTCGGAGGTGCAGTCAAAGAAAAAGGGGTAAAGAGAGAGGGTGTTTGGGTTTTTCGTTGGAGCAAGGGGCAAGACATGGAGATATAAAGAAATAAGAGCAAAATCATGGATCTCTTTGTGGGTGAACTCTCTGAATGGGTCTTTTTTGAAATAAAATAAGAGCAAAAACATTGAATCATTTATGGAAAATCAACAAGATTGGAACAAAATAATGGAGAAATCCGTGGCACCTGGAAGATGATGAGAAACATAACAGAATTTGCGGGGGTTTCTCATAGCAGCGATCTCTCTTCACCGGCGTTAGATGGCTCACTACTAAGTCCAGTCTTCCTATCTTATTCTTTTATCTTCAATTTGGGCTCTCAAGAAGCGTCTTCATCTCCCTAAGACGAGGAGAAGGAAATCGCTAGACTGGAATGCCAATGCTTTTCACAGACGGAGATGGACGAGAAAGTTTTGTCACCAAAGACGAGACGAGCGGGAAACAGACTTTCAGCCAGAGCCTTAGGCTCCGGCAACGCAAAATCAACAGCCAGTGGGGGAGATGAATATGTTTTATTCATATTTACAAAAGCCATGTCTAATAAGATATGCACTCAAAATATTCGATGGAATAATTCATCAAACTTGGGCAAGTCAAATACAGAACATGAATCAAAATAGCGGGTCATAAATACTTAATGAGAGATTGGGTTGAGTTATATTAAGGGTTTATTGGTGGATTTGGAGTCCCACATTGATATAGCTTTTATTTTATATTTTTATAAATTAATCAATATTTATAAAAAGAGTAATATTAGATATACATCCTTCACACCTACCTTTACATTGAAAGGGTGACGTGATAGAATATGTGTGGTCTTTTTTTAGTGGTATTTTTATTAAATAACAATATAAAACCACACATATTTTTACATGTGGTCACTTTCGGTGTAAGAGTTGTGTAAAGGATATACATGTAGTATTACTCTTATAAAAAATCTAATTTTGGATTAAAAAAAAAAGAGAAAATATAGTATGAGTTTGCCCCAAAACGATTTACCACATGTTTGGTTCTCAAAATGAAATTGAATAGGCATTCCATAAAGATATAACATGAACAAAGGGAGGAGTATGTGAGGAATAACACTTTTTTAAGCCTGTGATTAGAATAGGTACATAATAACTATTACGCTATGGACAATTGGTAATAGCTATTATTGATCTATTCCTTATATATTTCTCTCATGGTCCATGAGAGTAGTCATTTTACTTATACTCCGTAAAAGTATTACTCATTATATGTCTTATTTTTATAGAAGAGCAATGCTATGAACACAAACAATTTCATAGCAAAATCACAAAATGCTTGTGTGTCAAAAAATTTTGAGATCACAAGAGCAATGATTTAACACCTAGGCCTCTTGTGATTTTGCTGTGAAATTCTTTGTGTTCATAGAATTATTATTTATAGAATACTTATTTCATTCAATTCCGTGAACCAAATGAGGGATTAATTTTGCTAAAAAATGTTCATATTCATTTATAGTTTTCAACAAAAATATATCACTTTAAGGATTCCCATATTTTCCTTTTACAAATGCAAATCCTAACTAGAAATGGACTTGAAGGAAGGAACAAAACAGTTTATGAGCGGAGGTTGCCGGCCCTAGACCGATTGCTCGTTGGGCTTTCAATTTTTTTAAAAAATGTGCATCGGCCTTCGCACAGCCAAGCCCAGTCCAAACAAGCACAGCCCAGCCCAATGAAAAGTTGGCCACACAAGTAGCAGAAACAGCGATTTTCATCTCCTTCGTTCCTATAGGATTTCAAAATCAGGACACTTTGGAAAAAAATTTAGGGTTTGAATGGTCGGATTTCTATGTTTTTAGATTATAGTACATGTACTGCCAGGGTTTTACAGCACAATTGCTCTGGTGTCCTTTGCGGCATTATGTTATCTGATATGGAAACTTCGAAATGATGTTATATTCAGATATAGGTGCTCAATATACAACCGCTGCAAAAGCATCCCCCAAAAATTGTTCGGGATAAACCGTGCACAATCAAATATATGGCTAAAACCACTGAGAACATTTGGATGCAACGAAGCTGGGACCTTCCCGTGACAGTCTTTGATTGACTGGCGGTGCATGGGACGTGTTCGGCTATATATGGCAGCAATTGTCCCAGTTTTTGGTGTGTGGCATCCGGCTGGTTTGGGTCTTTTTCCTAATTTTTTGTTGTCCTCTTGGGCTGCAGTGCTTGCCGCTATCGGTTTTGATTGATAAAATTTAAGTTACCAAAAAAAAAAAAAAAGTACTAGTGTTTTAACTGTCCAGGGTGTATGATTGGTTAAATTTCTCTTTTCTAACTTATGAATTTGTATCTGTTCCCGAAATGAAATTTCGTTTTCGCCTTTATTTACATTAATACTTGGTTTGAGGACTTGTTAGGTTGTGTACTACCTTTTGATTAAAATTTCAATCCGGTACCACTGCTAGATAGATATAGCTACAATCACGGCAGAAGAGAATCCAAATGAGGTGAAGGATGGTGTTCCTGAAGTAAGCTTTTGTTTCATGCTATTCTCGTACGAAATCATGAGCAGGGATTGCGCTATTTTGCGGCATAAACACACATCCACACATAGAACAAGTCTTGCAAGTCCCTACACAAACACATTCTGACAGAGTAAAACTTACATAAAATAGTTTAAACTTTTGCGTTCAAATCAAATTTTATCATATATTGCAAAAGCAAGTGCAGAGATTGCCTTATAATAGAAATAGTTATGGGCCTATTTGTTCGCCTCTAGAACTTAAGAATGCATATTTTTATTCGAACCCTATTCCAGTTCAGTCAGGAATTAGTTATATCGTCTCAATGGCTTTTTTAATCGGTATGACATTTTAGAAAACCTACCATCACATCAATACCATTATCTCCCTTCATAAATAAACAAATAAATAAAATCCATTCTTTCTCGATGTTATCTTGTTGAGATCCTCAGTTGGAGCCAATCATTTAGATGCCATCATCAAACCTTCAACTTGCAAAGGGTTTCACTTTACTAGTTTCTCCTTGAAAGGTAAAATTTTGGGGCAAGTGAAAACCTATTTTCATTTACAAGACAAATGTCAGATCTGATACGTACATGATTTAAATTTAATTTCAATTCAATTTTAAAAATCTATGACTCCCAATCTTTGTCACCTTTTTTTTTTTCCCCAAGGTGAACATTTTAGTATAGGGAGAGTAAATTTAGACCTGTGTGGAATTGAATTTGAGTAAAATCATTGAAATAAAAAATGAAAACTTCATTTAGTACTAAATACACTTGAATTCTAATATACACTTGAATTTTTTTTCTAGCATTATGCCCATCCGTTCAACTAATCACTAAACTAGAACCGATCAATATTACTGATTTATATTTCTCCTTATTTGTTTTTGGAAAAAGAGACCAAAATAGTGATACTAAGGATATTCCAAGACAGAATCAAAAAGACAAATCAGTATAATTTACACTGGATCAAACTTATTTATAGACAAATCCTATTCAAAAGGATAGAAAAGAAATGTCAATTTCAATATTTTTCAAAAACTAAATCTAAGCCTAAATCAATATGTTTAATAAATCTAAGCCTAAATCAATATGTTTTCCCTGGAAAAATTGGTCAAGCTAAAAGAAGGTATAGAAATAGCTCTAGTTGGTTCAGTACCGCATGCTCCTCAGCTTCAATATCTTCTTATGAAAATTTGAATGCCTCATGGTGTCAAAGCTCGGACTCGCGGCCGGCCGGTACTCCGGCACGAGCCGGCCCGACTTGTAACGCATCCCGCACGCAGTTGCACAGCGTCGTCGAGCGCGGTCCCGTCCGCCACTGCGGGGTCTTCTTCACTCTGCAATGGCTGCACTGTCGCTCCATGTTTCTCCACGCTATGTCCGTGGTGCCTATCTCCCCCCTCCTCCAAAGCCCCGTCCCACGAGACTTCTCCGGCCGCCTGCCCGCCCTCCTCCCTTTCGCCCTCCCTATAGAATCCGTACCCGGACGCTCTTCTTCGGTCTCCTTCTCCGGAGTCAATTTGCACGTCTCCCTTTCGCTAATCGGCTCGACGAGTTTGTTGTCGTCTCTCCAACGTTCGTCCGGAACCATTTGGGAAGACTCGATGCAGATTCGATGATCACGATCCGCGTCGGGTTTCCAAATGGCGACAGGTTTCCGCGTAGGTGCAGGGGCGCCGAGTGATGCAATGGGGTCTTCCGGCACGGGCAGTAGGCCTCCGGTCAACTCATCCGGTAGGTACGGAATGCTCGTGTCAAAATCGTCGAGTTCGTCAAACCAGAAGGAGAGGTTGTCGATCAAGAGGTCATCCATTGTAGAGAGAGACATAGCTAGGGTGAGGAGAGGGAAAGTTGGTTTTTATTTTTATTTCGGATGGTACGAGGAAAGGTGTAACACATATATATAGAGAGGGGGGGGGAAAGGGAGTGAGATTGGTTTCAAAGTGTTTCACACAAAGAGGAGTCATTTTCAATTGATATCATGAAGAGAGGAGACCGACGTTTGTGTGCAACTTTAATTAAAATTCCCGTACCGCCGAGTGCAGTCGCCTTTCCGTGGAGAGAGAGAGAGAGAGAGAGAGACCGAAGCCAATTGAGATTCTAGAACCAATTTAATTGAATTCCCAATAGAAAATTGGGGTTTTAATCATAAAGAGAATTCAATAAGGTTCCCCCTCAACCAACTTTCTAGATGCCTAAGACCGGATAAGATTTGTACTCCGTACCTCATATAATGATTAGACCAAAGTATGAAATGGTCCCACGAACTTTGACTTAATTCCCAATTGAGTAGTGCTGACCCGAACACTTTTTCCAACACTTATCGGGGAGGATAGATCCCATACACATGGGGTGGGACCCACACAATCATGTGAGGGTCGGGAGAATCCTTCCACAAGCCTCTCGGTGTACCCCAACTTTTTCCCTTCCAATTTAATCATTTAACTTTTTATTTAAGCAACTTTCACTCTTGAACTTTTGATTTCTTATTAATCATTGACACGAAAGTTTCCTATGTTATGGTAAATGAACTGGCATCCTATATAGATGCCTAAGTGGTAGATGAAGTAGTTGAATCGATTCACCCTAATGCTTGATGCTATTCATGTCCTTGCTACTTTTGCCAGTGGCAACATCGATTGTCTATAGAACCCCCTTCCCTACAACACTTAAAGAACTTCGAGTCACATGGCAGAAGAGATGCACTTGTACTTGGATTGAACTGAAGCCGGAGGGATGATCAATGTTGCCATCAGCAAAAGTCAGGATGACGAACAACAGTAAGGCCCAGGGTGGATCAATTCAGCCACCTCATTCAATAATACATAGGTATCAAATTGGGATGCCGCATCATTTGTAGACTTGATTATTGGTATATCGTCCAACCTAGCACAGATTGAAAGAGAGTGCGTCAAGATGAAAGCGTACTTTATTTGAGCCAATGTTGTCCATAATATCAAAACTTTCGTAGAAAGCCTTCATGATCTTTTTTTTTTTTTTTTTTTCCATTCATTGAAGTGAAATTGGCTTTAAATCCTGATATTTATAGGTGGTTTGAGGTTAGACCTTAACCCTTTTTCCCGTTTAAAATGAACCTTAACATTTTATATTGTGTTACTTTAAACCCTGTCGTTTGTACCGTCCAAATAAGTGGACGGAAAAGGGTCATATGCCTATCACATGATCCTCTTTTGAGGGCATAATGGGAAGACCAAATCGTTTGGGCTAGGGTTCTAAGTTCTCTTCTCCACTCTTTGTTCCCCAACAAGAGAACAATCCCCCACGAGACGTCCCCAACATGCGCTTCACGGCGCAGCGAGCGTGCGGTGGATGGTGGCGGCGACAAGGCCCGGAGCGCTAAGTGGGAGGGGTGGTCCTTGGTGGTGAGAGAGATGATGGTGAGAAGAAACCACCAAGAAGGCTCCAAATCTTGCAACTATGGAGCCACCCCTTGATCCGACGCTTTCAATGAGAAAAGAACAAGGAAGATCATATCCAACCACCAAAATTTCCCCCTCACCATCATCCCTCTAACACTCACAAAATCTTTGGTTTTTGAAATTCAAGATCTGTGTTTCTAAAATTGAAACATAATTTTCAGAAATTGAAAAACTAGGTTCATAGAAGTGACTTTTCAAAACCAACAAATGGCTTTTGAAAATTCACAATTTGATTTTCTGTTTTGATTAATTAACCCTAAATGAATTTTTGAAACTCAATTTTTGCATATTCACTTCTGAGTTGCTTAAACAAATTTTAAGAAAAAAATTGTTGGTAAATGGATATAAGGCTCATATTAGAAAAGGTAAAAATAAGAAGAATATGGAGAAGACGGGGAAGAGGGGAAAGCCTGTACTATTAACGACCTACACCTATGTTTCCTTTATCGCCTCCTCCTCTTTCTACATCTTCTCCCCTATCCATGCTACCAAGCTACTCGACTCCACTCCACTACTTTGATTACATTGTAATGTAGCACCATGTTATAAAAGCCTAGTTTCAAATTGGTCGCAATCTAGATTTGAAGAAACCCTAGTTTCTACCATTTCCTATGGTTGCTCTGATCAAAGGGTTGAGGGAAATTTTGTAGCTGGCATTGGTTCATTAATGTCAAATTAGCTTTAACGCCACCGTCAGAATCAAAGGTGAAGGCAACAAATCAGAAAAGGGGAAGAAAGCGTGTACGGATTAAAATTGATTTTTCTTATTTTTCCTATTAATTTTACAATAAAATTTATTTAAAAATTAAATTTTGTAGGTTTGGTTCAGGACTTTTTGAGGTGTTCGAGACTTTTGGGTGGAGATGGTAATGGGGGAATCGCTCGACTCGGAAAGGGTGGAGGAGGGGGAAGACGAATGCGAAGTTTGAATAGAGCTCGAGGTTGAAAGAAAACAACTGAAACTCAATCAATATAAGCACAATAAGCAGATGCTCATGTTTCTTATGCTCTGATTGTAGATAAGATTAAGTTTCAAATCTTGCGTGCTATCCATTTAGCCAGGTTGTTCTAGGCTCATTTGGTTGGCTCGGGCATGTAGAGTGTTCTCCTTTTTGTTTGGCCGGGTATTCCCTGGTTTTGTTGTAATCTCTTTGGAAGTTAATATATATTTGCATTCTTCCAAAAAAAAATATAAGCACAATAAGCAAACCAAACCCTAGAAAATTCAATGCGGGATCCAAAGTTAAGGACAATTGCATAATTAGATGGATTGGGGATAAAATTGAGAGTCCATGATTACTTCAAATCGGAAGGAAAAAAGAAAAATGCAAAATGGAACATATATATTCTCACCCTGATGGAGATCTCTCTACTTTTATCGCCGTACCTTGACCAAGACATTGAGAAATACTTAGGCTTGGTGAGTGATCCTAGTTTGGTTGATCTCGTCGGGAGAGAAAGTGAGTTCAATCGTAATGATAGGATAGTTTTGTCAATAATTAGTAAGAAATCCAAAGTTTGAGTATTAAATTGATAAGACAAAACGGATAAAACGAAAACTTGATTCAGAACAAAAGAAAAAAAAATTGGACTCAAAAAGAATATGTGCTAGTAGGAAGGATCCGTGTAGCTTCCCTGGACTCGCGCGAAGTTTTGATCAATCCATTTTCAATCTCTGAGAGAATTTCTCCCATTCTTCTTTCCAAGAGCATAATCAATCCATCAAAAGAATCTCTCCCATTCTTCTCCAATAGTATAATCGATTTCGGGTTCTGAATCTGCACGTCGATCGATTGCCGAGTGCTTCTAATAAGGGTTTCGATCAATCAGGAAGCCATTGATAACGTCAAGGGAACCTCACTTTCGTGCGAAGCGACAGGAGTTATCTTTCGCTTCCCTATCGCCTCCGCGTTCCGCCTGATTACGGTTGTCGCTGGCCACCACGGCGCCTCCGAAACGCACGCGCCGCGCGCCGCAGCCGGGAGAATCGGCTGGCGAATCCGAATCGCGATCTGCGTCCCCGGCGGCACCCGCGGTCCCGTTCTCGCCATCGCCGGATCCTCCGCCGCCGCCGTTGCTGGATCCGGCGGTGCGGGGGCTAGCGCCGCAGTCGGCGACGGGGGATCGGGGGCCACAGCAGAGGCGGGAGATGATGCGGTAGAGGAAGGTGAGGAACCAGAAGAACCAGGGGAGAGAGACGAGGGAGACGCCGGCGACGGGGAGCCAGGGCTCGGAGGTGGGGACGACCATGTAGATCACGAGGAGGGCGCCGCCGGCAACGATGGAGAGGAGGAGCAGGGCGGAGACTAGGCATATGAATATGCTTCCGGCACGCGGATCCGATATAGGCATTGGCGTTGAGACGAACTCGGAGGAGGAGATTTTGATCGGAGATGATCGCGCTATGGGGTTTCGACCTTGTGATCATCTTCCATTGAGAAATTTCAAAGGAATTGAGTGAAATTAGGGTTAGAATTGGGATTGGGAGAGAGAGAAGAGCCATGGGAGGCTTCTGGTTCGGCAGTGGGAGATCGGGGAGAGATGAGAGAGAGAGAGAGAAGGGGGGGTTGAGTCGTTCAAAATTAGTTCCCGCAAAATATGGTTTATTTTCTCACGAAGAGAAAAAAGAGAATGCATTTAAATGCACAAAATTTAGGTGCGTTGGTCTTCAAAAATTATATTATTTTATTTAAAATTATAATTGTGCAAAAACTTTTTTAATAAAATTATATCCTTTCAGAGGCAAACGCACACAAATTGCATGTGTTCAGGTGCATACTCAATTTTCTATCTCTTAAAACACAAAAAGAAAACAAAAAAAAAACATGAGAGATTTTGGCAAGGAATATCCAAATTCGAAGATTTATGACTTTTTAAAATTCAGGTAATTGACATCCCCTATTATAATTCTCTATTATTTTCTTCATTTTTTCCTTGTCTTCCCAAGTTTTTATGAATTTGGCTCCCCTTCAACACATTTTAAAAACTTTTTAGATATTTTTTAATTATTCTACCAGTATGAATTTAAATAATATTAAAAAAATATATGGGCAAGATGATTTTTATAAGATTTAAGAATCGAAGATATATTAATGTAAATATCGAAACTTTTAAATAGTTTTTAAAGGTGTTATTTTCTCAATTTTTCAAGTACTAAAATGTGATACTACCGCAATATCAAGTTTTATAAAAATAAACTTAGGTACATATTTTTACATTTTCTTTCTATCTTTAATGTTAAAATTTTTTAAATACTATCCCAAAATTTTTAAAGTAGGTGCATTGCAGAGTATTAGACGAAAAGCGTACTGAAGGAAAGCCAAATCCAATTTTCCCATGGAGTAATTAAAATAAGCCTCTTTGTTTGCAGTTAGTTCCTCATCAAAACATTGTGTCTCTTACTTAGAAGATAATCACATAAAGAACAAAAGGGAGGACGATTCTATAAGGAATGATCATTTTATTATCCTTTATATTACTAAACAAATGTGAATTTAGAAGACCTAAAGTTAGAGATTTCTCAAAAGTAATATTACTTCCGATACCCAACACAAGGGTCACTGCAGTTAGAGGACCATTCTATAAGGAATGATCATTTTATTATCCTTTATGTTACTAAACAAATGTGAATTCAGAAGACCTAAAGTTAGGGATTCCTCAAAGGTAATGTTACTCCAATACCCAACACAAGGGCCACTGCAGTGCCAATGAAAAATACAATTGTCACAATATTCCCACCCTCATTTATTCTCCCTCCATCCAAACAGGCCCCCCAACGTTTTGAGATTTGGCAATATTCAAATTATAACAATATTTAGACCACTTTCTTCTTATAGCGTGCTTGCCCGTTCGGATAGGATAGAAAAGGAAATCCGACTGAATATGGGCAAGATATGTATCCGGCAAGATAGAGCTCCTATCCTATTAAATGTGTGGTGGAGAACATGATAAAATATTGTCATATTTTTTAAAGAAAAAACCTAAATAATTAATTAAATTCTTTCAATCCAAAGTAATAAAAATTCAATTTAATACAAAACATTTGAACAAAATTAAAAATAATATCAACAAATCTGCTGAGCAAATAGGGTTTTTTTTTTTCCTCCTAAAATTATAAACAAAATTTATAAAACTTTAGTAGATCTGCACTTGGAGAACATATGCTCCTCCAACCAAATACATTCCTAGTTAAAGTAGGCTTTCTAGCATTTCATCGAACAACTTCAGTGCATTGTCAAAATCTTCGCTATGCATAATTGCCACACGCCCATCAGGGTTCAGCTTTCGATCCCACCAATTTATTAAAAATGTCAATTGATTTACGCTGACTTTCATTTTGAACATGCTCTTCGATGATTTGATTCTAAAGAATAGAACAAGAGTTTTTTATGGTCGAGAAAAATTATCTTTTGTTCAGTGGTAGTCCCGTGAGAGCGTTTGTGTCAAGGATTTTTTTTTATTATTTTAATTAGGTGGATAGGAATATCTCGATTCCCCAATAAGATTGAATAATCCTCTTATAAGCTGATAAGAGACCCCAACCGAAGTGATCCAATTCATCATAAAAATATGCCCCAAACACCTGATAGAACTTGAATTAGATTAAATAATCTAATCTGGCCTTTACATCCGCTCGATCAAACATGGAATTAAATCTTGCTTGATTCAAAAGTCTCGGTACAATTCCAAATTTATTTGATTGAGTCAGTTCTTTTGTTAATCACGCGTCTCCCAATGCAGCATGCTTAATTCTTTCTTACAGACCTGAGCAAAGTGAGAATCCAAACAGAGGATGGAGGAAGGTGGAAAAGAATCTCAGCAACCATCAAGGAAGGAACCTCAAGGAGGAGACCTGATGAAGATAAGAATTTGATGAAAAGGAAGCATCACTTGGAATCAGAGTCAGTCTCTAGAAAACCCATAATTCAACCCATTTCAATACTGTACTGTACAGTGGTGAAGTGACCCATCATGTATGCAGCCCAAGCAGACCAGTAAACAACCAGACTAGATGAATAAACATAGCACAATCCAGCTCACTGGCATGGTTAAATTCAAAGACAACATTCCAATATCCACCTTCATCAATGAAAACATGCGGAGGAAAGGTTAGGTAAAGTATAAAAAGAGGCCTTTTCAAATAAAGATTTGCTTCAACGTATTCTCAAGTTAATACATCAGGAGAATGGCCGAGATTTGAAACAAAATCAGCCCATAGAGATTTGGACTGATCCAAGAGTACCAAGGCAAGGAGGAGGGCAAAAGCTTGGCAACCTCCCATCCAAGTCCCAGTTAGACCAGGGGCCAAGCAAAAGAGATGAGAATGTACAGGACAAGCCACAAGCGGAATTAACTCATCACCGCATGCTGGGTCAGTCAAAACTTGAAGAGCGGCTCCACCTCCCTCTCAGGTAATCTTCCACCGAGATACTTTGTTCAGTGCTGCAACTAGAAAGTGAATCGTCTTCCAGACCTTGCAATGCAAGGTTTAAGTGGGATTGCATGTCATCAGAAAGAACTTCAACATCCAGGGCATCACCTCCTCCCAAGGCATTTACTTCTTGTCTTGCCCAATTGGTTACCTCTGTTTCACCTTGAAGGAGCTTCAATACCTGCCGTTAATAAAAAATTGATGGTATCAAGAGAAATCTATCAAAAGCATAGTGATGAGTTAAGGTGGAAGCATGACTTACACTGCTCATTTGAGGCCGAAACCGAGGTGCGCGTCTAACACAAAGGGTAGCAGCTAAAACCATTCTCTCAATCTGATCATGATCATAGTCACTTCCTAAGGTTGGATCTAGCAATTGAGAGAACTTACCAGCCTTTAGAATTGGCTTTGCCTGGAGCAGAACATTTTAAACCAACTATTAGTACAGCAAAGAAGCCAAATACTCCACACAGGCCCAGACAATTACGTAATAAAATAAAATAATCAATGCCAGAATCTAACGTTTATTTCTAACTTTATCATTTCAAACTCAAAATTTCGCTCAGAGCAATTAAAGAATAATTAACAGAAACTAAATAGGTCCACAATAATAGGCTTTATTCCTTCTTCTTTTTATTTGTACTTTTTAAAATTTAATTCCAGAATCTATGCCCTCCAACAATTTGCTTTTTGATGTTCTATACTTCAATAATTCATGGTACACTTCCACTGGGTATCAAAAAAGGAATAGCTCTTAACAACAAACATAAGCACATGTTTGTGAGATAGTAGCTTACCCATGTAACTAGGCTCTCCTGGCCATTAATTGCCTTTCGACCAGACAGAAGTTCAAGGAGTACAACACCGTATGCATAGACATCAACTTTGTCATCTGCTTTGCCATGCATAAAGTATTCTGGAGCCAAGTAACTGTGATAGAAGATATTGTTACCAACATCTTAGGTGAGGTTCATTCCAAAAATAAAAGTAAAAACAAATATCAGGGAAGCTGCCAAACAAATTACACACCCAAATGTTCCTGCGACATCGGTGCATGTGAGTTGGGACAAAGAAGCTGAAGCCAACGTGGCAAGTCCAAAATCAGCGAGCTGAAGAACCAAAAGTCAATGGGCTAAGCATAGTAAACTTTAAAAAATGAAGTATACGAGGCCTGTACAAATCTCACCTGTGGTTCAAAATCGTCCAAGAGAAGGATGTTTGAGGATTTCACATCTCTGTGGATCACAGGCTGAGCACCGACATTGTGAAGATAGTCCAGTGCTTCAGCTACACCCATAGCTACCTTATATCTCTCCTCCCAGCCAAAAGAAACCCCATCCTTCTTACTACCTATTCAAGAAAAAGAAAACCCAAAAAAGACGCAGGGTTAAACACAAAGAATTGCTAATTACAGAAAGTCAACTACTTTATCCATTCAAAACAACAGATTCGGTACCATGGAGGTTCTCTTCCAGGCTTCCTCTTGACATAAAATCGTAAACCAAGAGAAGATTGCTGTCCTCAAAACAGAAACCAAATAAGGAAATTATGTTTTTGTGGTGTAATGTTGTAATGATGTCAATTTCTGAGACAAACTCCTCCATCGCATTTTCAGATGGCTTCAAGGATTTTATTGCCAATTCCCTCCCATCTAGGAAGGCAGCCTCTATAAACTTGACTATTGCCTCCTTTCCCAACCATAAGCTCTGCAAGTACAAACCACGAGTTTCAGAAACATGAAACAAGAAACCAGGAGAACTTGATGAGCAAATTCGGATGTAAAGAGAATACAAACCGGGCATGAAGTTAGATGTCAATGACAAAAGTTCCTCATAGCTAAATAATCTACACGAGGATGAGTATTTCTGATGAAGGCCTTCCAACTCTTTAGGAAGGCTCTTTAAATGACATTTATGGGAAGGTGGAGGAGATATAGCACTAGACCCAAATGGCACAATCATACTATTGTCTCCATCCAGATTGAAAGAATGACCTTCGTCCCGATCTGAATGATTCTGTTTTTGATCAGGGTAAACAGCTGCTGAACAGTGCCGGCTTGGAGATCTTGGTACCCAATTACCTATGGAGATCTTTTTCACTGAAAGCTTCTCTAATGACTGCCTTTTGGGTGAAAACATCCGGCGGATGAGTTCACAGCCCGGTTTTAGCATATGGCGGCTGCGAGCCACTAAAGTGCTCGAACCACGAACCACCTCTGGAGATTGAAATGGTACCAAAGCCAAGGAATTATCCACATCGTCCCCAGATGAGTCTTCCTCTGATTTGGAACAAGAAGAGTCCGCTGGAGAACACCCCCTCAACCTGGTTTCCCTCCTTGGAGCTAAACCCAATTTTTCATCAAAACTAAAGCTTTTCTTGTTTGGCGCCACTGCAGTTCTGGTTGTATCCTTTGGTACATTTGATTTCTTAACCAGCGATTGACGAATTGATAGAACAAAATTCTTGTGTTTACCATTATCTGCTATCCACAATAAGATAAGAGTAGAACATAAAACTCATCTAAGCATCATTGACAAATCTAAACAAAATCATACGTGTAAACGACTGATAACCTTTCAAGTTTTCAGTAGAAGTCTTGGGTTTCCTCTGGTACGTAACTTTGCCGTTGTCAACACCGAGGACCCAATAATCCTTTGGGAGTTTTCTCCCACAGTACTTGGCAATCGAGGTAATAGGCCGAATTGTATGATTGGCACTGCAAGTTCCAACGATAATCTTAGCGGACGGGTAGCATCTGGCTTCTTGGACCAGAATTTCTCGTACCGAAGAACCTCTGCAGACCTTAAGCTTGAGATCAACCTACAAAATTCACTTAATTATAAATCCCAGTTCCCAAAAACAAATACCCTCTTTTCCTTATCTTTTGTGGTCATAACCAATTCTAATAAGATGTTTATGCTGTTGCCACGATACATAAACTAGTTAGTAGAAACCTTGATCTGGGTCTCTTTCATTTACTTTTTTTCCCTTGAATTGCAGTTCTTTTGGGGTGGGGGGGGGGGGGGGGGGGGGGTGGAGATGGGGCTGAACTGAACCTGTTTTAAATGGCAGAAACCTTCATAAGCAGCAAGCATAGAATCGAACGATTTCACCAGCGAGAGCAGTGTTGTGCTACCTATTACACAACAACCCACAAAAAAATCACATCATTCACAAACCCTAGACGCGCACCCACAGATTTGATACGACACAGAGAGAGAAAAGGAACAACAAAAAAAGAGTGAGAGGGGTAGAAATGTGTACCGGCGGTGGCGGCGGTGGGTTAGAGGACATGGAGAGCGATAACCCTATCCCCAGACTGAGCCACTTTCACCAGAGCCCATGTCAGCAATTCCTTACTCTGCTCATCAAGCTTCACTCCCACCACCACCGTCCTTCCGGCCCCGGCAGCATCTCCACCGCCGGAGTGTTCTCCTGCGATTGGATCCTCCCCAGTCGCCTTCATACCGTGGATTCTCTCTCCCCTCCACTTGATCTGTGATCTTGATCTCCGATTCCTGTGATCTTCTCTCTCTCTGTCTCTGAGATTGGTTTGATCTGATCTCCTCCCTCCCTCTCTCTCTCTCTCTCTCTCTCTTACAAGGGGCGGTTGGAGTGGATTGGGCAGGGGGTTTGTGTCTGTCCTGCTCTATTGGGAATGGGGGAGTTTCGGGTTGAATTTCTAGAAGAAGAATGCCCTAATAAGCATCATCAACTGTCTCCCCTCAACAAGTGTTTTTTATACGCTGCTTCTCGCTCTCTTTCGCTATCACGCCACACCCCTTGAATTTGTTTTTTTTTTTATTTAAAAAAAAAAGCATGAATTTATGATTATAAACTAGCTTAATCGTTCATTGTTTTCATTTTTTTTATTATTTTTTCTCTACATTTCTATAATAAAAGACTAGAATTACCTCATAATTTTATAAATATAGAGGATTCATACCACTTAACGTTAGGGATAATATTAGATATACATCCGTTACATTGAGAGTGAATAAGTAATAAAATTTATAAAATATTATATTATTATTTAATTAAAATACTTAAAAAAAATTTATAAATTTTATTACTTCACCTTTTCGTTCTAAAAGAATAGTGAAGCTTCGAACTTCTAACCTTTATTATAAAGTATAAATTATTTTGAACTAAGTAAATGCTTGTTTCATTTACTATATTAAAATAATTAAAATATACCCATGAATTACAAAATTATCTAAAGTAAGACTCCAAATTATTTGAAACGCCCAATATTGCCCTTGAAGTTCTAGAATGCGTCTTAATTTATTGGGCCTCAATAAAATTGCAAAATTTCCTCCTTTAATTAATCAGGGCCTCTTTAAAGCCACAGAATTTCAAAATATCCGGAACAGCCAAAAACCTTAAAACATCCCTCATCCACTTGTTAGACCTGTCTAGTTTTATGCATTTATGATCCAACTTTATTTAAATTATCCTGCTCCCTCTCAATTTTAACATTAAAATAGACAGACATCCTAGAAGTTTGGATTTTAACTATTTATTCTATGAATGTCCTAACGTGTGTTTGTGTGTATATATATATATATATATATATATATATATATATATATATATATATATATATATATATATATATATATATGAAAGAAGTGAGAAATCAAATCCCTTGAACAAAGCACCCATTATACAAGTTATATTCCGAAAATTATAATCAATTGGATCGAAAGAGCGTGAAAATTTATGGTGACTTGTAAGTTTTTATGTGATTTGAACCGGTGCGCACTTTTCATCTAAACTGTGAAATATCAAAAGATTTGGAGAGTAAACTGAGTTTCAGTTCCTAACTGACGACATCATTTTGATAAAAAGGCTATAATGTTTGTGTTTTTTAATCAAAAACATCGTAACAGTTTATCCAAAATGACGTCATTTTGAGGACCTTGATTCCTAACTTAGAAACTGAGGTTTATAGTTTATGGCATTTTTAGATAGATCTCCTCGCCGTCTTCCGTCGATTGTCTCAAAGTTGATCAAGATTTAGTTTAGGTTATATTTGAGTGGGCCCTTATTATGACCATTACATCTCTCAAGCCTAACGGGGCCGTTCAACCAGAGGTGCGCTAGATTAACTCTTCACTTGTGTAAGTCTTGCAAATTATCATCGTATGGTCCATGGAAAAGCAAGACCTCTATAGGCAAGAGTTACATGAATCAAGAGTCTGATACCGCTCTCCAGTCAGATATAGCTCTTTTTATCGAACAAGAGGTAAAGATCAAAGCTGGTTAACTTCGACCTTTTAATGAGTATCAGAAAAATAGGTGTAAGTCTCATTACTCGGAAACATTCCGTATTAACTACAATGAAAAGCACGAAAATGGAAGTAACTTCACCGAGAGCCTCTTTGATATTTTCCTTCATTTTTTTTTGGTCCTTTATTTTAGCGAATTCAAATGGAAAAAGGAGAAACGTGTTAAATACTTTTTATTTCTCCACAAATGGTCTAAAATGCAATATTTTTTCACGCATGGTCTAAAGTGGTCATGCCCAAAATACAACAAAATACTCAAATGTCAAAATACCTAAAATACCCTCTAATGAATTATTATTGACTCCATGATCTCACATCTTCTTGGAATCGTGATGTGCACGTAAAATATAAGTTTACCACTAGTGCTGATCATGTTTTACAAAAAGCCATCTAGCCTTTAAATGAGCTCATGAGATACGTATGAATTGGTAGGCAATATGCAGCGTCTCATAAAATATATAGTTCACACTTTCCTCCGTCAGCATTAGTGTGCTGTTCTTGATTATTAAATATTAATCTTTGTCCTTATATTGACAATTAAGTATCATAAACACATGCTCCAAACTGACAGAAAATTACTTAAACCGCATTTGATGATTCCATACGTTCCAAATTAATAAATTCACGCCCCTAGAATTTTGGATCAACCAAACACGTCCTTATATGCTGATGGTGCCTTTTACTTTTGTAAGAGTTAGACGTTCATTTGCAAATCTCTAACATAAATAGGTAAACATATATAGGAGAAGAAAAAAAAAAATGAGATGAAGTGCTTGGCTAGTAAATAAAAAAGTAAAAATAGAAAGAAATGATCTACGTTACATTTAAATGCCAATTAACTTAAAAATTTTAATGCAATAAATATTTTTTTCCCCTTTTAATTCTTTATTATTACTTTTTCTGGCGAAGTTCCTCTAATTAGCTATTATTAACAGCGAAACATAAGCTACAGAACAAATTCTTGACGGCCAAATTCTTTAATGGTCCGCAAATGCTGAAGACTGCATGGAGCTCTACGCATCAAGTTCTCCAATTTTCTGATTTAAAATGTTCAGCACAAAACTGAGGAGAAAAACTTCTTCGATACCGTACCACTTGCTGACGTGCTGGTATATATTAATAAAATTACTCCACGATAGCAAATTAATTATATTTTTGGTCCGCCTTCCTTTTTAACTATTTTTGATTTACCATTGACACCCTTTTTTTTTTATTTCTTTGTTTTTACAATAGGCAGTGAGTATCCCTTTTATTAGTTATGCTTATTTTTTTCAAGTAGCAAATTACTTTATTTCCCTCCAAACCTATTTCATTTTGCTGTTTTTTATTTTGTGTTATTTTACGAGTTTCAATGCTTTAGAAATATGTAAGTTAATAAGGAATATTTAATATTTTATTTTCTTAAAACATAAAACATAATGACTTTCCACCTACAAAAAATAAATTATGATATACGTACTAAAAAAATATTTGAAAATCGATTCCTTCATGATGCTCTTTCAATTTTAAAAAATAAAAAATAAATAAAAATGGAACCTATTGTACAATAACGAGAATAAGCAATAAGTAACAAATGGGATAAAAAATAGAAAGCAAGGGATAAAACATCGATTGATGTTAATGGCTAAAAAAGATACTCATAATTTAGATCAATGGCTGTATTATAAAAATAAAAATAAAGCAAGAGCAAGGAGAAAACGGTTTTCTTGCTTGCCCTTAGTAATTTTATTTGTGCTATACCACCACGTAATTAAGTGGTACTGTACTAGAAAAGTTTTTCTCCCAAACCTCGAGTGTGAAGAGTTAATTATAATTATTTTTTTGTGCATAATGGAATAAATTATTTCTTAAAAAGAAATTCATTTTAATTTACTATAGAGTCAATGCTCTCAAAAACTATATATTAACCTTCCCCATGCCAGCACAGCCCATACTTTTCTAACACATTCTCAAAGCATGGAACAATAAGAGCTGGAAAGTTATATTCTAAGATTGTGAAAGGTGTTTTTTGTTATTTTTTTTTACATAAGGCCCTCAAATCCCAGCCTAGACTAAGAATTTGGCACCGTAGTAGCTAGGCATCATCTTGACTTGCGTTTTCAGACACCTTTCCCCTTTCCTGTAAAGATAACTCCATTGTTTAAGCATCATTCATGAAAATTAATTTTACGCTTCGTTCGTTTTCGGGGAAAAACTTTGTGATGTCTGGTACGTTCAGAAAAATCTGTCACCATAAAATATTTTCAGATCAACAAAAAAATTTGTTCTTTGTTTTATGAAATATGTTTTACATTATTTCAAATCATAAAACGTTTTCCAAAGGTCATACAGAATCTAAAAGCGTCCACTAAGAACTAAAAAGAAAAGAAAACACCTCCTATAGTTTCAAATCTTAATTTTTTAAATTAGAAATTTTACAACGCACGCCCGTTTTTAATATTAAAATTCTTTTATAGTAAACGGTGATCAAACAGCCAAAAGACAAGAATAAACACGACCGAATTGCCTGGCATAAATTAGCAAACATAATAAAATTGATTTAAGTATGTTGTATAGATCTATTTTCCTTTTTCTAAATGTAATTTTTCACATGCATGATCCGAGCATATCTTGAATGTTTATCATACAATTAAGAGGTTCGTAAGGATTGTTCGATAGGAAATGGTGGAATTCGATCCACATGTATATAAAAACACAAAGAAAATGTTAAAATGTGTAGATCATGTGAGTGGGGTTTGATATTGACTTGAAGAGCTCTTGGTTGTGAGGTTGGCTAGAACGTGCGCCATGTGTGTTTGTCTCCTGGGTTGGAGGGTTGCCCATGAGTTGTATGATAATTGAATCATTATTTTTGGGTTATAAGTGATTTTTAACAGCATTTTAAAGTAGATGAGGATGTAATGTGTGCCCTTAGCATATAAAATTTAAGTGAATTAAACTGAAAACACTTTACTTGTCAACTCTTAGATTTCAATCATGTCGCCCATGCTGTACATTTCATTAATAACACGTGCAGTAGAGGTGAACAAGCCTTACCCTAGTAGGGAAGATTACTTTTATTATTGAAATGTTAAGCATTCAAATAATTGAAGAAGGAATTCCACTATCATACATCTCACAAGCCTCCCTTTTAAGAGTTGGCAAAATTTTCGTGCCACCCTAAAGGATCCGTTTGGTTCACGAAATCTATTCGGAATCTGCTCAAAAATATCATATTCTAACTCCCCTCTTAAACTTTAAAGTCAAGCTCAATGTTCTTATTAAAGATTTCTCATCATTTTTTATAACTTTCATTCATTTTCTGCCCTAATTAACCCACACAAGAAAAGGCAAAGAGAGCGAGATGAGCAGGAGAAAGCAGTAAACAAGCAGTAGCCGTAAAAATCAATGAAAAATCATCGATATTTGATTGCAACAGAGACATCGACTCACAATTTTAAAAATTAAGCAATAAAATGCAACAATCAAAACTATACCATCGGCATTGGGATAAAACTTTAAAGAGCAACAGAGTAATTTTCTCAGCTTCTTCTTTTAAAATAAAATAAAAACACATCAGATAAATAATCCCCTACAAATTTAGGTCAAATTGGGGAATCCTGCAATGCACACCATTGGTGTACCCAACATTTACATCATCACGACGAGCTCCGTACAGTTATGAATGGTCGATTACGGTATCGGTGCCCGATCTTCAGTGCCCCTAACATTTCCAAAAATTGGGAGACTCGGTGCAGTCAGGTTTCTGTCTCCTCTGATTTTTTATTATTATTATTATTTTTTTAATGGTTAGCGTTCACTCAAGTTGGCCCCATAAGATCCACGAAAGGAACCATTTGGTGACACAAAGAAGCACGCAGCGCTAGAACGTGGTTAGCCTCATGCGTCCGGACGCAGAGGGGTCCCACCACCATGTTCCCTGCGCCAAACCCTAATTGGTCGGCTGGTAGAGTCCCCGCCGTCCTTTCACGTGCTTTAGATTTAGATCCTTGTTTTCTTTTTCTAGTGGGCCCGGTAAGGCCCATGTCTCCTCTGGCCCATATCGGCCCACGCACCACTCAACGTCTCTCTCTCTCTGTCTCACTCTCAAAGTGGATGTTATTTCGGTGTTCCCCCACCCACCTACCCACCCACGGCATAAGCATCATCATCCCTAATTAAACACAGTTTCTGATACGAGGGTTTCCTAACTACACTTAATACTTGGGGGAGGAATTAAAGGCAACATGAGAATTCAGATGTCCCTTAAAACCCATATTCAGATGTAATTGGCTGAATAAGTATATAATTATTTGGTTTAACTTTTTCCTAATTGAGTCCTATAAGCTCTTATCACCGTATTATGTGTTTATGTTTTTCCTGCTGTCATTCCAGTCTCATGAGTGACTATATAACAATAAAGTGACCTTTTTGCGAAATAATTATACTCGAGGAAATTTCCTTCTAATTACTTTTTGGATTTTTAGGATTAGTTAAATAATTAATATAAGCATTCTTTCCAAAAGGAAAAAAAAAAACTCTTCCTATTATTTTGTACAAATAAATAAAGCTAAAAGCTATTTGAGCATAATCCGTTGTCGTCCAGCGGTTAGGATATCTGGCTTTCACCCAGGAGACCCGGGTTCGATTCCCGGCAACGGAAATTTTTATTTTTCCCTCGAATAATTTATTTTTCCCTCGAATACATAAAAATAGTGCCTCCACTCCTTTTTCATTTGTGAAAAAACGACTTAGTTTATTTAATCTCATGCCACTAAGTTATATTTATGGATCGATTGCTAAAATGTTGAGACTCAGTTATCAATCTTTCTTCTTAAAATAATATAAAACACTTCGTCTATATTTTTAAGTTAATAGCCAACTATTGCTACAATAAGCTCGTTTATTGTATGAATTTTCGCAACGTGCATTTCGATATTAGTAGAAATTTGTAGATCTGAGCTTGAACCTTTGAATGGATAATGTCATAACAAGTGGTACTTATAAATTCAAACCTTGCCAGAAGTTACAGACACTACTAAGCCATGAACATTCATTTCAAAAAATGAGAAAAATGAAAAGATTTCATGACCATTATCATTTCCCACAAGGTTCACTCACTACTTACTGATTTGTATGTATATGTATATATACACACACACAACGAATTGTACAGGGCTTTCAGGTTTGGGCTGCAAATGATGTGACAAAAACATATGATATCACTTTCAAATAATAAAACCATCATAAGATCAAAATGCCCGAATACTATAAATGCTGGCATTGATCACATACCGCGATTTGGACATGCATTAGCAAAATGCGATGGATCACCGCAAACAAAGCACCTTCTATCGGATATAGGATCACCAGTTGCTGAAACAAATGTTGCATCACCACCATGCGTCCCACTCCTTCCACCCCTGCCACGGCCAGCCCTCCTGGGATTTGACGCCGAACTGTTGACGTTTCCACGTGAAGCTCCCCTCCCTCCAGTGCTGTTGCCAAGGCTATCTTCCCATCTGCAATTGCACCCAGCATGGCACATAAAGCGTCCATCTTATGAAGGGGAAACATTAAAGCAAGAAGAAAGCTTTTCTTTTTTTTGGGCACTAAGGCTGTGCTTGGATGGTGGGAATGGAATGGTAATGGAAATGGAGATGAGAATAGGAATGCAAGAAATGATCATTCCATTACTTTTTATGTTATCGAGCAATGGGATGGAATTAGCATTTCCATTCAAATTCTCTTTCCCATTCCCACCAAACAAAAATGAGTCCAAATGCCTGTGATCAAGATTATCCACCCATCTGCACTGCATGCAGCAGGGGACAACTCGCTTAATGATTCGGGTAAACCGGATGGAGAGATTGCAAAGGTCCAACACCAGGCATGTTTGGTCCGGGAAATGGAATAACTATATGCTATAGGAATAGAATACGTAATTCACATGGAGCATAAGTGGAATAGGTATTCTTTGATTAGGTTGGGGGCTCTAAAGTGAACGTAACAAGGTAATAGCTATTCCTTGGGAAAGTGCTGTAATGGAATAGCTATTAGCATTAACCAAACATGGCATTAGTTTTGCAGGTTCAGTTCAAGTGTCCAAAATAAGTCACTACAGCAACAAAAAAAAGAAAAAAAGAAAAAAAAGGACCATCTTTTTAGTATTGTCGAGAAAACATACACAAAGAAGTTGCACTCTTGTGATTGACACGAGTAGAACTTTCTTCCCCTGTTGTTTGCTGTATTAGCTGTTCGTTGAGTGCACGGCCTTCCGCAAGAGTTGCACGGGATCATGGCTTCTCCTGCATATCAGTAGAACATCATAATACCAGTTTTTATTTCATTTCTCAGGGCTTTTGTGGGGTTTGGGAGAGAAGCTACTAAGGAAAAACAAAATCATGGATCAAGTGGTATAGTTCCAGCATTGTTTTCAATTCTTAAATTTAGATGGGGAGAAGGCATCAAGGCCTTTGGGGATTAACTTTCTAGAAGCAGACTATAGGCAGAGATTTAAACTCTCCCACGGACAGTATAACACTAAGGTTAGTTCATGGGTATTTTAATTTACTTTAATCATGCAATCTGAAGTATTGGTACACGCTTGAATCCCACTGAGTTACTATAAACAATAAAAATGAGCTGGAGGACGTTTCTCACATGGCATGTGGGACTAATCACTACAGTAAGCTAATTGTGTAACGGCAGTTGTATTTCAGCGAGCACTGAAGACTAATTAAAAAGGTGGTCAAACAAGTCATACCATTCTGAAAGTTCATTCCTTGAGGCCGAGCACTTCGAGAAAGAGAAGCTTGTGAAGGACAATCACTCGAAGAATGCCCCATCTGTCTGCAGTGAGTACAAGCACTCTGCCTGGCATTACTTCGTTGGACACCACTGGAAGATGAAGTTGATCCTCGCACTCTTGCTGGCTCCATATCAAACAAAAAATCATGTGTCAGGGTGCATCTGTGCACGGACCAATATATATATATATATATATATATATATATATATATGAGTAAAGGAAGTAAACCATAGATGAAACCTAACTTCAATGCTATTACGAATTCAATCATACCAATGTAAAACATGGAAAACTAAGTATATGCATTAATTTTCATATAATTTGGTGATCTGAAATCCATTTGTTAGAGGATTGAAAATTTAGTCAGCTTTTAAGGGCTCCAGTTTGCTGATTTTATAGTATTAAAGTAGAGCATCCCACTACAAAGGTTTTTCCTGACTTTGTACATGTCAACAAACAATTCAAAATACCCTGATGCTTTTAGAACATTGCCAAATCAAATGAAAATTGACTTGCTCCAATATTTTCCATACTCTTTTAATTTGTATGGTTGGAGTTTTTGAAAAAATATAAAATGTCATATATTCAGGTAGCACCTAAGTTAGGTGCTATCAACAATATACGCCCTTTTTCCCATATATACATAAATACATATATATACACACATACACGCTTGCACATATATGCTAGGACTCAAAACAACTCTAACCTAGGTATCACGCTAGACCTCTTTTCCAAGTAAACAGCCCTAAAAGCACTCAAATACTAGAAGCTAAAGCACTAGAAATAAAAAACAAAATAAACATAATCCTAACTCATGTAGAAGTAATCCTTCTCTTGAAGGATAAGTTATTCCCTTCCTTTACAAGGAACCAACTTGGATAAGGAAAAATGGTTCTAAGCCAACTAAAGCTTGTAATGTATTAGGAAATTAAAAGCTAAGACGTGCTTTCAATATTCGCATCGCTCTAAGAACTCTATTGTTATCTGCCGGCTCCATGTTCTGCATCATATATATATATATACAGAGAGAGAGAGAGAGAGAGAGAGAGAGAGAGAGAATGATGTTGCAAAATCTTTAGAGCTGAATTCTGTCCCTACTCATGCCTTGTACAACTAGAGAACTGAGGATAATTCTCAGGGTGGGCGCAATACACTTGAGATTCACACAGCAAGTTGATCTTTAAAGCATTCATCTATTCATATTTTATAAAGAATATCATGGAATTTTCTTGTATGCAAACATGTTTAATAGCTTGGTTGCACACAAACTAATAAAATCTGTGTCCTTATCTTATAATTTCTGAACTTAAAATGTGCACCAAATTTATCTCTCTTTTTAACATGAATAACTAGCAAGCCCACTGAAGAAATTATGACCATTTCCCAACTTCAATGAAGTAACTTGCCCACCAACTTATTGGTAGCTAAAAGTAGAAAATCACCATTTAAGCAAAGCTACTCCAAACAGATCCAGTAGCAGGTAGAGCAAATAATGCAATGAATACTGAACAACTTCGGTCATATTATCCAACAAAGAATCTAGGGATTAAAGCAGTCAAGTGTGCAAGTTAACTGGTTTTATTTGTGGATTAAATCAGTCAGATGTCAATTTTATTTTTAAACTACTATTTAAACAAGAAAAGAAGGCACTAAAAGAAATGAGAAGGCAACAATTCACATGAATCTTAAATTTTAAATGCTGTTTCTCTAACCGTACTCAAACCTAAATAAGCATTTATACGCACCCGATAAGCTAGAACTACTGCGGGAACCAGTTCCACAGATTTCCGTCAACTGTCTGAGAATCTCATCGCAGCCGCCAATGCAACCTGTGACGACATACAATTGACACCTCTCACAACCAATCTACTTTAATCAACTGAGCATATTATCACATATGACAAAGAGGGAGGAAGAGTGAGAGAGGGCCTTGAATACAACATTTGATTTACGACCACAACATCTACAAAATCACCAAATCATTATTGACCATGAACGAGCAACTCCATTAACCAAAAATAATGACTACAAAAAGACTGTCTGATGTTCTCAGTCCTGTATCCATGATGTTTGATATTTTCAGTCTTGGAAAGTATTAGAAGACAGTGCATGGATAAAAGAGGTTGGAGCTGCACATACCCAGATGGTCAACATTGTAATTTGGTGGTATTTCCAGCCGTCGAAACTTAAATTGAATCATGTAAGTAGGACCTATAAAACAATTTTCGTGGAAGAAGGACATTAGTAAAACCTAAAACAAGAAAAAAATAATGAACTAAATCAAGAAAAGCTATCAAGGCACTGAAAAGGGACCATAAGTTCTTAGTTTGGCCGGAAATAGAACAATTGCAGAAGGGAACCTGGAGTGCAAGAGTTGCAAATGTTAGTGGTAACAGCTGCTTCTGATATTGATCCAGGAAGCCAAACAACATTTCTACACTGAATGGGTATAACAGATCAATGTTACAATTTGTTAAGTGATATAGATTCTGGGAAGTGGGTGTGCATGTGTTAAAGATTGAATTCCTTGGTGTACAAATTTAAAATAGAAAATGTTTGTGGTAAACATTTCTACACAGAATGGGTATAACAGATAAATGTTACAATTTGTTTAAGTGATATAGATTCTGGGAAGTGGGTGTGCATGTTGAATTCCTTGGTATATAAATTTAAAATAGAAAATATATCTTCCTACAGTTACATTTAGGGCACTAGAGAAGATTTATGGTGCAGTTATTTCTAGCGTAATGTTATAACTTATACAGCATACTTCTTTACATATAAAAGCTAGTTCAATCGTAATAAGAACATGTTCTTTTATAAGTTAAACGGCACTTTGTATAGCCTGGGAAAAACCGTGGGCACCAGGGTTCATACTTCAGCTAGTTTTATTTTTCTTTTCTGATAAGTTTTCATAAGCAATAGACATACCAGATCACATCACAACGCTAACACTTAAAAGTAAAGAAATATTTTGGTAAAGCATGACAACAGACGGCGTCAATGACAAAGTTTACCCAACCTGTGGAAATCCCAAGCATCCAACCATGAAATTTCCACCCTGTACAGAGGAAGCAACATTCTTATTCAGCATTTTTGGTCATAAAGTTGCCACCTGACATAACTTAAACAGATAAGCTTTAGATCGTCATATAATGGTCATTGTGCTTACTAGAGAAGAACAGGGAACTTATCCTAATTATAGTGTAGGATACAGAGGCATACTAATCCTATATATCGACATATTATTAAAACTGCTGTACTAAGTGCAGCAAAGCTAGCAAACACAATTATGTGGGATGGATGACTATGCAGATCTTTGTTCACCATTTAGTATATTTGCTATCAAGAAAGCCCATTAAACCTTCTCTCACCAATTCAATCCATTTTTTTTGCCTTCCTCAAACTTCAGGATCATTGAAACCCCAAAGTCTAATAGCCCATTGGTCCACATCAGTCCCACTCTATCAATTTTAAGTGAAGTAAATCAATATATTATCAGCAATTATGTCAATATGATTGCTAATTAGTGATCAAGAGGCACATCTTTATAATTGTGAATATTACACAGGTCAAATGAATTATTGGTCTGCTTATCCGGCAAATCAAATTCCCTAAATTGCAACTTTTCTTAAACTTACATATAGTTAGAGTACCATGGAAGCCTTACTGATGTAGTTATGCAATTGTAATATATGTGCACTTTTCCCCTGAACAGTAGTCTTTATACTTGTACATATGCAATTAATTTCTGAACACGTCTCTATGACATATTTCCTATCATCCTTGCAGGCAGCCAGATTTGGCCCTTATAAATGAATAACATAAGTTTGCACTCCACATTTTTTGGGTGTCCAACATGATATCGAAGACACCATGGTCTTCCATAGTCAGTCTGAGCCTTGCAACTGTCTTAAGTGAGCCAACCATAGCCAATTAAATTGCACATAGTTAAGGAAGTATGCGTCAGTAAATCATCAAAACTTTTAAAGATGTCATCTGTTATAAAACAAAACTCACACATGAGCAGTTATCCATTTATTCATATACGTGCAAAAGAACCAGCCTTTATTGAATTACCGGCATTCGCTTAAGCGCCATATCTGATTCCTGGCATAGCCCACATCGCCGCACAACCTCTCCAGCTGCATGTTGCTCTTCTGCACTAGATCTACTGGACCTACATTGATTGTATAGGAAGTGCATTAGCGTTAGCACCAAAAATTATTCTTGAAAAAATACTGGAGAAATGTAAGGAACCACCTCTCGAAAAACACACCCATGGCTTCAAAGAGTTTTACTTTGTTCACCCTTGCCTGCAAAGTGCCATAGTTTCAGTTTTACCCTATTGGGATAGAAGAAGACTTTATTAAAGGGGAGAGCAGAGTACAAGGTTACGATAGCTGAGAATGAGAAGACTTCTAAGGAATGAAAAAACAGAGAAAACAAGCACAGAAACAAAGTGAGAGCTGAAGACATCAAGAATCTATTGTTTTCCAGCTCACATCTAAGAAACAAGCTTTCATCTGCTGCAAGCACATTGCTAAAACTTCAGCTTTTCTTTTTGTTCCGATGCTCACTGCTTTCATGTCTCCCTCCATCGTAGATCTAAGGTATGGTTTCCAGAGCTCATACCTAGGGGAGAAATTAATGAGCAACAAAAATTAGTAGTTTGTGGTTCACTGATGAGTATTTGCAGACAAAGAATTTCAAAGAATTGAGATTTTTTTTTATAAAAAAAGTCCCAGTATCAACTAGTAAACACTTGTTCCTCTGGACATTCATTTCACAACACAACACAAAACATGACGAAATTCCTCGCACTAGATTCATATGCTTCCATTGACATGGTCACCATATTGCAGAAGAGCCTACAGAATCAGGCACATAACAATGCATTGAAATTATTTTTAAATTCAAGCGTCAAAAATCATTGATGGCTAGGTTATATCACATATCAATACAATCTACTACTTGGCAATGTGAATGTGTCCTTTAATTTTATATTATATTGGTACATCAAGTATAAAATTTGCAGCCGGAAGCAGGCGGATACACATTAAATTTGTTACAAAGACTGTTCACTTTAAGTTAAAGGAATAACAGAATTAGTTCAATTCCTTCCAGTCAAGTATTGAGCAGCATCTATATAGCTCACAAAGTGCAAATTATGGGAGAAAACTAGAAGCCTCAAATTAAATGAGAAACTGTAGCTAATGTTATGAAGGGCCAGCAACTCCCTGCTGTAGCCAGTTGGACTCCACTGCCTCCCCCTTGATGGGACAGTCCATATCCGCCACACTGGTCCTTATCAAAGGGATGCATATATATGAGACAAAAGGTTGTGAGGGGGAGGTCGCACCACACGAGTTACATGCGAATGCACCCCAAAACGACACTATTCCACTTAAGTAGGTTTTTTCAGTAGAACAGCTATAGAATCTAAGCCAGAGTGGTATCCAGATGACGGGTGCTACCTTTAAGAGGTGTGCTTTCTTGCTTCCTTTATTGGTTCGGAAATGTCTACATGCATATATGAGCTAGATCACTTCAGAAATGCCTTATCTCTTTGTTCTAACAATACTGTAGCGCCCAAAGGGCATTGAACCAGAAATGGAACTGAGCCATGGATCCATAGTTCAACTACCAGGTAGGATTTAAGCTATGACACCAACATGGCATATTAAGTAGCGTGGTAACCACAAAACCCACAAGTTCAATGGCCTAAAGCTGCTTATTTCTAGCAGGAGGTTCATCTTCTAATCCCAGCAGCTAAATTCACTGTATTTTTTGGAGGATAGAAATTCAGGCCCGGATTACAGAGCCAGCCGGGATGATTTGTTCTGTTTTGACCATGGTCAATCTGGTTCGCGCCAGGTCCAGACAAAAACAAGGTGAGGGGTGATGGGTCTAACTGGACTGAGAAGCTGGCCAGTTCCTCACTTTCCCAATCAAACCATGGTTCTACCTTCTCCTTGCTTCCAAGAACTCTTTTTATCAGATAAATAAATCAGATTGCTCTGTTACCTTGTTTCATGCTAACAGAATCCTACACACTAGAAAATTTGGTGAATGGGGAGAGTAATCTAATCCCTTACAAAATCAAATTTATTGGACATGAAATACCATGAGTGTTATTGAAGCTGGACCATCCCAATCCACTAGTAGGAGATTTGGGCGCGTTTATCAGAGGCGGAATATCAGGAATATGATTCTCTATTATTAAGGGCTTTTACAAGATTTTAATTATTCCAAGGACTAATATGCTATTTCTTTATAGGATTATTCTGCAATTTTGCATTTATTAGAATTAGGGTTCCTCCATTTTTATGATGTTTAGACTCTACAGAGAATTACTTTTGGAGATTGAATAAACCTAATCTCTCTCTCTCTCTCTCTCTCTCTCTCTCACGCTACTCCTCTTGCCCTTCCAATAATCTCCTTCTAATTGTTCTTGCCCTCCATCAGTTATACAATATAAAAAGCACATATACTAACAATATTAGGTATAAAGATCAGGTGGTCCAGAATATGATCACCCATGAGCACTTCTCATAAGACATGTAACCCTACATAAACTAACAAGCCAAAACTGAAAAGGTCGGCAACCATGGCTAGTCGCTAGATCAAAAGCTGACCTTACATAATTGAAATAAAATAAGGTTCGGTTTCATGACATAATTTCTAAAATAGACAGTGTGAAATACTAACCCCATGTCATCATATCCCATAACTAATGCCTCACCCTGAAATTGATTAAAGAACCAGAATCAGTAAGGAATTACTAATTCATTAGAACAAGCACCCATCTACATTAATATGTTAAAAAAAAGTTTTCAAATGGTAAAGGAACAAAACTTTGAACGCAAAGCAAATCTGAAGCCTAAATATCCTAAATATCTTCTGATGAATTTAACAAACAAGAAAAATACATGCGGTTTCCTAGAAAAATCAAAATGTAGGAGCTTCCAAATGAAAACTAGGCTACATAAAGTTAATTACCAGACTCTTTCTGAGTTAACATTGCTAATTGTTTTTCTTATCAGTGAAATGAAATTGCCTTAAAGGGCAGCATGGGAGTACCAACCCAACTACAATTATTTCAAAGCTAAAACATCAAGAAACTCAATACAACCACATATATCTCCATGTTCACGGCTAATAACTCAGGACCACAGATTCTGCATCTGTTTTTACTTCAGTTGGTCCATAGAGTATTCTTCCCCTTCAAAGTTTGCCGGATTTAGAGTAAGTTTAGATATGTTATAACCACCACCCCCATCCCAAGCATACACCAACTAATAAATAAACAAATCTATTACCCAGTTTTTCTGTCAAAGGGAAAATTTTAGACAAGCATTTAAACTGATAGAAAATATCTGAAAGTAAGATTACATTTTAAACTTGAGGACATGTCCATATGATTGGACACTCCTGGAAGAGTATCCAAGACATGCAGGTCACAAACATTGTTTACACATAATGCTGTACCAAACTCACAACACTAAAACAGACGGCCAAGCTGAAAAATAAAAGAAACTACAGTAACACTTAAGAAAAGTCAGTTAACATATGAAAAGAATAAATGCCATGAAAGATTTCATGAAACGTAAAAATAAATAAATAAAAGATTCTTCTGTAGACTTACAAGATTAGTTGGTGAAAAACGAGTGTTTGAGTCCTTAGTTGCATAAAATCGATCAAGCAACTTTTTTATGTGATCGTGCATTGTTGCATCAGTACCTATCCCTGCCTAAGAAAAACAAACAAATGAAGGATCTTTGATTCATAAAAGAACAAGGGTCAAGTTAAAAACTTAGGGATCAGGAACACAAAAAGTGCAAAACAAAAAATTACAATGTCAAAAAGTTAGCACAAGGCGACAATTTGACTCACCTTGTCCATACAACTTAGAAGGTCAGCTTCACTTAAAAGTGGGGGCGGTCGAGTTACTCCTGAATCAAGTGTAAGCGTTGTCGGGATAAACTGCAACAGTGCAAATAATCAACAAACTATGTTCTCATCTAGCTTAGCTTTGCACTCAATAGGACATATTCAAAATATATTATAAAGTACTATAGATGGTTGTAACAAAATAAAACCTCAAACATTAAACACCATGTCATGAACTAACAATTTTCCCCCATTGAAATTTTCTTCACCTCTCATTTCTACTTGTAACTTCTGCTTATATTCTCTTGAGAATAGTTTCATAGTGGTTCCACACCCAAATAGATCATCACAGTTATGTGTGTCTGTGTACATATCAAACATTTTCATAACTCCTCTGCCAGAGCAGTAGAATATGAACCTCCAACTTATATGGATAACATTAAGGCAGATACTCTTCGATAACAGGGCATCTAAATTTATTTATTTTTTGTTATTCAGCAGTACCAATATTCAAGTAAAAGACTCGCTGATTTATTTGGGATGATGTCTTTCATGAAACCATACCCTCTATAATGTTTTTACTGCAACAAGTAGAAAAGCAAAAAAAAAAAAAAAGCCATTTCTACCTATTCAAGAAAATATATATATAAAAATTTGCAAATAAATCATAGGAAAATTGAGGCTCGGAACATCTGAAACGACTGCAGTTAACCTTGTATGATTTCTATGAATATAATTAGAGGATGATGATTTTGCCAAGGAATAAGCAAATCTCAGCTTCAAATTTTAGCTCCAAGACATGAAGGGAGCTTATGTTCTTCCACATTATAAGGTGTTGAAATAAAGAGGAAGTATACGTATTCTCTTCTTCTTCATACAGTTTGTCAATCTGGTAAATTGTCAAGATTTTGTAGATCATCCAAATTCAATAATGCATGTTACAGCATATTGTATCACGTATATGGAATAATAGCTTAGATGCTACTGCAAATTACTCTCACAAAGAAGAAATGATGCCGACCATAGCATACCTGTTGTCCAAATGCATATGATGGGATCAACGAACCTCCCCAAGTTTCAAAGCGATAAACTTCTAAGTAATTTTTCTAGCAAAGAGGGCATGAGTCAGAAGATCAAAAATAAATGCAGAGACAAAAAATTATGGGCCAAACACTTTCCTAGCAAGAATGCATTGTTGGGTAGTTATTTAATCTACTGATGTTCTTCATCATTCTGACTACATTTGTCACGTTTGTCTTGCTTTTCAAGGAATTAAATAGGCCAGAAGCTTCATATGACCATCTCAATCTGCTGTTACTTGGATTGATTTTTTTTCTCCAGTACTTGTGATATAGGTCCCTATCTTTGATGTTTTACTCATGGTCGTGCTTAGTATATATGATCCCTAGTAGTCCTAGTTCTACTGGTATTGAATAAGTTGAATGTCACACTTTGCCTGAGAATGAGATGATGAGTTTTTGCCCTTTAGTTTTGGATACATAAACACATGAGTCACACACATGTTCAGGCTTTGTTCAACCGCTATATGGGACAAACTTATTGTGTCTTTTCATCAAACAAATTCAAGCAACGGGACACAAATGGAGTTGCTTCATCAAGAACAGCAGTAAGATAGGTCATTGATTCCTGTAGGAGTTCAAAGAATAGCAACCAAACAGTGTCTTTAGCTTGTGGTAGCAACATAACCCCAAACTGAGGGGTCAACAGAGATAGCTTACTGCTAGAAGAACCCAAATACCTATGCTTCAACTTTTGGTTCTATGTCCGTACTTTTGTCGGTTCTTTATCATAAATCAAGAATAGGAGAAGAAGCAAAAAATCTTCCCTTTTATTTCCTGAAACTAATGCATAATGTAAAAAGATGGGTGGTCAGACTTGGCGGAAGTGCAAGATTTTAGGATATCAAGCTTTGATACCAAGTAGTTTTAAAGAGAAGGAGGAATTGGAGAAAGCACACCACCAATACCATGAACACTAATATTGAAAGAAGGATATCAACCTTCAATATAAAAATCTTTGCTTCATTATAATAGATATTAAAGAATATTGCACATAATTGCAAAACATTCTATAATATCTTCATATCTCTACTAAGATATTATATTAATAGAATATTTCTAACACATTCAAGCAATCGAAGTCTACAACTTTTATTGTAAACTTCTATATTAACTAAATAAGAATCTAATTTTGATTGTTTGGATTGAATTATATCCACTATTAGATGAGGCTCAAAGTATACCAGATGGTAGAATATGATTTAAGTTTTTAATCCAACGAAACAAAATTTCTTTCAGATGATTTACGTGAGCTCCATATGAGTCTGCTCATATAAGAAAAGTTTGCTCACTTACTTATGCTAGCACTATCCTGTATAGATTGAAAAATGAAGAGATATTCCCATACTGTGGGCAGCTACCAATATAAAGCAACCCTCACTAGCCCCTTAAACCAGGTAACCAAGCGAGTGAGTGCAAATATCTACCAAAAAAGAGAATATTATATTTTATTCATTTGGGGTAGCTTATATTTATCAAAATATAACATATTTTTTTATCTTCTAATCAAATTTCAAGCACTAAACCAAACACCCCTCATTATTGCATCGTGCCAACTTCAACAGAAAAAGACGAAGAAGAAATTAGGAGTTAGAAAACTCACAGCTCTTACTACTCTCCCAGTCACAGAAAACACTTCACCAGCAATATCAATTTCTACAGTCGTTTCAGCTCCAACAGCTGGTTGCGACACGCAAGCCAAAAAATGACGCACAACGAGCTCGTAAAGTTTCTGTGACATGAGAGGAAGGCATGAATCAAAATTTCTTCTTTTTTTTTTTGACAGAAATTGACTGTCAAGATTGAATTCCTTAACCTAGTCAAACCTTTGCACACGTATA
Organism: Santalum album; assembly: GCA_034195605.1. Classification (NCBI taxonomy): domain Eukaryota; kingdom Viridiplantae; phylum Streptophyta; class Magnoliopsida; order Santalales; family Santalaceae; genus Santalum; species Santalum album. The sequence goes on from JAXCHL010000039.1 coordinate 189,110, forward strand.
GACTAAACAGGACCACCATCAGTGAACTTTTCTATTTGGCTCATTGAATCTCTACTTTTTCCAATTATGTTATTGAACTTGTAGAAGTGTATCAGTTAGATACCTGCCGCCCACCATTTCTAAGAAAACAAAGATGGCAGGTGCACAAAACACATACAGCAGTGGCCAAAAGGAGCTCCACAGTGATACCCAAAGGCCACAGCAGCACCACATATGTTCCACAACAGCACCCTACTTAAAGATGCACCAAATTCATACACTTATTCAATCTAGATGACTGAAATAGGAAAGATAATAGAAAGTAGTATAAGATACAAGTTTTCCAGCCTTCATACAAAGTTTAGACTATGAAGTATCTCCTTGACAGAAAGTACAAACTTCATAAATTTATTCAATCAAGATGACTGAAATAGGAAAGACAATAGAAATATTGTAAACTAAAAAAATTTATGAATACTAACATTATCTACCCAGCATATGTCCATGAATGCATGCATATCGCACCCGCACGCACCGAGATATATGTAAATGCATATGTTCTTATACAAATGAGATTTGACAAGGATTGTACTTACGTGGTGATCTTGACTCCACCCAGGTTCTCCTGCAGAAAATTTTGTTGGGTGAATAGGCGGATGTGCATTGTCATCATGACCACCACTACCAGGGTTTCTCCATAGACCAGCCCCAGGATCCAACAAACGCTGTGCATACGAACCCCAGACAGGGTGCCCTTGTTGTTCTTGAACTATTGTCTAAATAGATGAACATCCCGAAAAAACTAAAATGACCAATATAGAGAAGAAAACAGTGCTGTAATCAGAATTTCAGCTGCAACATTAAAGAAATGGACCATGGCAAGGGAAAACCAATAGGGATTTTGAAGGGGAGGAAATCACTCTTGAAAAGATCTAAATAGCAATCATTTAAGACCATCTAGACTTGAGAAGATATAAAGAACAATCATTTAAGACCAGCTACTCTCGAGAAGACTGAAAGACCGATAATCTGTCCTGCTTTTGGTAAGAAGAACAATCTCTGATTCTACTCTACATTATGAAAATTTATATACACGTGATTTTTCCATTTGCTTTTTGGACTCTTTTTTTACTGTTTGGTAAAAACACTTTATAAGAAAAGGCACCAAAGGGGTGTAAAAGACAAGGTTTTTTTCAACTAGATCCATGCAACCTACAGAGAGCTTATTATTACAAGAAAAGGTCCAGTCTCTTAGGTTGAAAAGCCAAATTCTCTTTCATCTGTGGGATAGAGTATTCATCCCCTTCAAAGACCCTTTTTTCTCTCCCTCCAAATGATCCAAATGATGCTTAAAGGGATTAAATGAAGCAAATTCTTTCTCTTATTTCCAGGAATCAAACCAGGCTAAGCCATTTATTTCTTGGACATATATGCTTTGTATACCTAGGTGGTCTTATAGGCACTTCCAGTGTGCGAGATAAAAAGAGTGTGTGCAGTACCTTACTTATCAGGAAAAAGGGAAAAATTTGGGGAATTTAATTTTAAAGACTCTCGAAAGTTCAAATTTCATTTTGAAAACCATTTTGTTATAAATTACAAAATTCTTAGAAAAAATATATATAGTACAAGAATTAAGCTAAAAAACTTCAAGACACCAAAATGTTTCATTGAGCACCAGCATAGTTGTCAAGGTATTGCCTAGGTATCAAAAGGAACTCGCCTTGCCTGGCTCCTTAGACGCTTGGGAGGGGCCACCTTGGCCAGTTATTTATTTATTTATTTATTATTTTAAGAATAACGACACAAGAAATAAATTGCATTGCTTGAAACTTAAACATTCAAGAGATAACATAAAAACTTGCAAAATACTTTCATTTTATGAAAACAATCTTAACATTTTGTCTTTTGTTTTCCAACGCGTACCATTTCAAATGAGAACTTAACTTATGTTGCTTTATAATGCCAAGAAAACAATAATTCTACTTACCATGTTGATATTAAACACATATATATGTGTGTGTGTGTGTATGTGTATATATGTATATGTGTTATTTTGCCTCTTATAAGCGCCTTGCAGACGCCTAGGTGTCTAGGCTCCCGGCGAATGCCTTAATTCGCCTTGACACCTTGACAACTATTAGCACCAACCTTGGAAAAGGAATCCAACAAAACGATTCCAAAGGAAATGAGAGCAGATTTCCAATCTCTACTTAAGCCTGAATGAGGCAGCCCTGCAAACACGATTAAAGCATGAACCCTATAAAACATAAATGGTTGCAGCGCCAAGTACTCCTGTGCAACTATGTCAATCGACTCTGTGCAAACCCACCCCATTATGTTATGGAAGATTCAAACTCATTGCTGGGCTGGCCTTAAGGACAGAAAGAAAATAAACTTCTCTCCCAATTGCCCCGTGGATGCACTTAACCTTAAACACCCTAGCATTCCTCTCCAACCAGAAGCTGTACTAGGATAAACCCAGCATTCCTCTCCAACCAGAAGCTGTACTAGGATAAACCCAGCATTCCTCTCCAACCAGAAGCTGTACTAGGATAAACCCAGCATTCACCAGTCTGAACAGAAAGGCAACTTCAAAGATTCAAAGTAGTCAAACAACGAAGGTTGAGTGCATGTGTATTTACAAATAAATAAAAAGATACATACCAACCTGCAAATCTGTCCTTGCTGAGAATGAGTCAGTCTCAGTACGTGGATAACTAATATAACCAGCTTGGTATAGATCTTCTGCCACCTGGTAAATGCAATGAAAGGAAGAAGCAAACTATGAGCCTTCAGCGCACTTAAAATGTGTACATGACAAGCATAGGGTAACAAGCGAACATCCCATATGATGTTTGACAACTTAAATATACAAAAAGTTCTTAAGCAAATAACAGGCTAAAAATTATTTTAATTGAACTTCCTGATGAAAGTATATGAGAGTAAGGTAATACATTCAAAGCAGAAATCAGCACTAAGGAAGACAAAGTCATTAATAATGGACTTATTATCATCACAAGACATCGGATCTGTGCATTGGAAAACAGCTCCAATAGCCACTAAAGGAGATACATAAGCATGTGCACTGGATAACTATGTTGCAAAAGTGACTGCAAGCACTCTTGGATTCTGTACAATTTAAGAAAATGGATGACCAAAAGATTGGAACTTTAAAACATAGGATCCAATGTAGAAAAATACTCTAGACAGAGCAAAAGTATTTCTCGCAGCAAATCTAAATATTTAACAATAAATTCAGATAATGAAAGATGACACAATATAATCCAAATAATACTCCCCAGAGAGAAATATAAAGTCTGATTAAGTCAACTTCTTAACCAGCTTGCTTACAATTCAAGCTTGACGACGTATATTGCAAAGACACTAATTTATGATTAAACTAATCCACAAGTTTGCTCCCAACACTCAATTTGGTTTCCAATTCTTTTGTGTTTTCCCCTTTGGGAAGGAATTGGGAGCTGGCATCCAGCAAAAATATGACGTTTAAGAAGGTATCGGGTGTCGGGTTCATATGCACAAGTTTACTCCCAACACTCAACCGTTCTCATGGAAGGGATGCTCCTCCGTGAGCAGAAAGTCTCGGGTTCAGTCATGGAAACAGTCTCTTTGCAAAAAGAAGCAGAAAGCCACATACAATTAATGACCCTCCCCCAACCTGGGGAACCTTGTACTCTGCAGTCCACCCTCTTCTGAAAATATGAGATGGCAAATAGAAAAATGCAAATCAACCACAATGACGATAACATTTTCTATAGGATCTTGAACAGCATTTACAATGGAGATACATCCAATCAACAAGAAAACGTAAATTATCTGAACGGTCCTAATGCTCACCTTCATGGTTTGTTCAGAACTCATCCTAAAGTATCGTGATGCACGTTTCTCAAGTTCAATAGTACTTAAAGGATATGGAGGATACTTCAGCTTCTCTTGCTGTCTAACCTTAGTGACCTGGATGGTAAACGCAACACAAAACCTTCTCTATTAATTTTTCCAAACAAGAACTGCAGCAGCAGTATGGTGGGGCACACAATATCAGTCTAACTCACAGTTGCGATCGGTTCTTGGATACACATTTCATAGATTATTACTGCACAAGAGTAGTCGAACAAATGTCCCCGCCTACCAAATAATGAATTTAATTAACTTGAAGTTATGACAATAGAAGTCAAACAAAAATAAAATAAAACAAAACAAAAGAAAATGAGAAAATTACATCCAATTGAAAATAGCAGTGCCTTCATCAGAATTATGAGAACAGTTGATCGTCCAAAATTCTTCAGGCTCATGAGATTGAACCTCCCAATACCTTTCGACAATGAAGCCTAGAGTAGGGAACTGCAATTGAGAAAGTAGGTACAGCAACCATTAACCTCAATTGCTGATGACGTTTATCCAATATATTAGTTTTTTGCGTTAACTTAATGTTGTCAACTTTCACAATACCTGACAAGGGCCGTAACTTAGAACAAGATTTCTATCACCTGTAACAAAATCCAGAACAAATGCATCTCTCAACAGCATAGTTTGAAACCTGGTGAAAGAAGCACCAATCCGTAGGTCTATTTCCTAACAATAAAGTAAAAAAGGGGATTTGTCTTAAAATCAGATTCTTTGACTATTGACAAGGGGCAATCATAGTTTAAAAGGTGAATGAAAAATGAAGTAAAGGGAAAAAATGATGAAAAATTTAGCTATCAATTAATTTTAATTCTGAGGAGGCAACCAACAGTGAGAGCTGAGAATGATCAAAATAGGCACCAGAACAAGTGTGGGCCCTTGGTTTGAACCTCATTGGGTGCAAAGGACTCCTTGCCAGAAGCCTATGAGCCCACTTTAACAGGTTCAATAGGCGAGCCTACTACCATGACAGGTTTGACCATCTTCATTCAGGTGCACCTTCCTTTTTCCAAACAGATCGACGATCATTTCATTTCAAAACATAAAAATGCATAGGAGTGTGAACGGTCTTGACTGTGCCTGCAACATGAACTACAAATGTTCACCTCAATGGTGCTACATACTCACTTGCCTAGCATCCACTGCGTCAGCAAATAATTGATTAGGCCGAACAAGATTCTGTACTGATTGATGGATTTCCCTGACATTCAAGAAAAAATATATTATAAAAGATGGACTCAAAGATATAGCCTGTGGGGGAGGGGGGAGAAATAGAGCAATATTCTCCAGAACCTATCAATTAATGCAGAAAAGCGAGCCCTCCAAACATTCAGATAGCAATTCGCTTCTGTGCATACTTCTATAACTTCAAATGCAATGTTCTCTCCCTCTCTATCACAATCAAGCCACAACACAAGCCATTGGCATTTCCTTGCCTCCTCCTCCAATGTCCTCTTGATATCTAACTTGTCCTTCAAGTAATGAATTGAATAATAGATATCAGAAGAATGATTTTGTGATTGCTTAACCAGAAAATAAGGTAAAAGAACACCTGAACAAGGTGGACACTGTGGTTGGGGAGGTGTGGAAAATTTGTATCAAAGCAATAAATGATGCTGTTCAAGTTGGTCACAAGGCTCAAACGCAAAGGGAGTGTAAACATCACAAGTTGGTCAAAAATGTGACAACATAAAAAATACACAAACACACACCGTTGACACCCCAAAAAAATGGAATTTGGCATAAACACACACACACACACGTACACACATAGAACAGCAATAACATATTTTCAAAATATAACAAGTTCTCAATTGGGTCTACCGTTAAATATAGATGTGGAAAACTCAAGCTATTAAGCATACTATTCTTCCTAGTTTGGCATTTATTGGTAGGAACTAGGTTGCCGGAAGCTCAACCTAACAAACAAGTATAAAAGAGAACTGAGATTTCATATCTTATTTTTCTTCACTTTCTCTGCAGCCAAATAGAAAATAAGGGTAATTAGACCTGGTCCTAGGACTGAAGTAAAAATATACAAATTTCCGGGGGTGCCTGTGCATTAACAGGTCAAATCTACATATAAAGCCATGAAGAAGGGTACTAACTTCAGGGACGAACTTGCGAACGGGAGCCTGGTAGAGATCCGCGGGGTCACAGGAATGCCATCGCCGGAACCGATCATCGAACTCGAGCTCCATGAGGTGGCCGGTGACGGAAGTGAATAGCATTTGGATCTGCTGCCCGCGAATCGCGTAGTTGAACTCGAACACCTTGTTGTACCTAGACCTCCCCTCCCTCACTCTAAGCCCTTGGTTCCTCGACAGAATCCCGGCCACCGCCTTCGCCACCGACGGCTTCTCCGCCACGTTCAGCGCCCTGATCGATCGCCCTCCGCCTGACATTTCTCACCTCACGGCGGCGGATCGACGGCGAATCGACCGTTAGGGTTTGGGGAACGAAAGGGGACCGTTGGTGTTTGAGAGTGTTCCTTCCGACTTTGAAATGAGCTGCGGCGCATTTTCAATTCCCCCCATTTTAAGGTCGCGCGGGATCGGTGGGAATGACGAACTTGCCCCTCGTAATTCGCACCAAATCAAACCGTACTCCATCAATTTGGCCGCCGGTTCGCTCCGGTTCAAACTGCAGTTTAATTTCAATTTCATTTGTTAAGACCACTATAGATTACATAATCTCCAAATTGAAGTGAGATAATTCCAAACATAGCAAAACAACTAGAAGAGAAGAGCGGGAAAGATTAGTTTTCAATTTCCACTATACATGCATTATACTAAAACAATGTTGGTTTTTATAATACATAAAACTAAGTCAGGGTTTTTGCGGTTTGAGAGACCGACCAAACCAAGATTAAATCAAGCTGCGTGATTTGCTGTATTTTTTTAAACCTACCAAACCCAACTCATAAACTATCAGACAGTCAATTTCGATTCATTTTGGAGGATTTGATTCGATTTTTGAAAAATCATGATCTAGTCAATTTGTTAGAGGAGCAATATTACATATATATATCCTTCATATCAAAGTGATAGTGTGACAGGACTCTTTTGATAGGTGTCTTGACAAAGTGATAATAAATAATCACATGAATTTTGATATGACACCACTCTTGGTCCGAAGAGCATGCATAAGAAGGCCCAAGGCTCAGTGGGCCGATTGTATTTTGATGGGCCTGGGCCCCAATAAAAGTTGGGTAGGCCATAAAACCCCAGCATTGCAAGTTTGTGCGCCAATAGCCCATTCTGAAGAAGCAGTTTTAGGCCCAGAAAATGTTACAAGCATATCATTGACACGTTTTTAATATCAAAAGCGTCCGCATGATAAAATTTTGATAGTAATTTATAGGGGATGTTCTAATAAAATATTAATACAGAATTACGTAAATTATCCAACGATAATTTTTATACAAAAAAATACATAAAACATGTACTTATAAAATTACCCATAACCCCGAGTCACGATGGCAATAGATCATCCTTAATTTCAGATCTCTGTACACATCATCAGCCCACCACTTTGTTCCAGACATTGTTAGTTTAATCATTCAGTGTACGGATTGATTATCGCTCTCATGATTGACCATTGACCGAGCATGCAGATTTCCCCAATTGCATGCTTATGCCATTCATTGAGGTCAGAGAGACATTTTACTATTAATATACTCATCGAACCATCTTCCATCGGTTGTTTTCATCCAAGCAAGGACGAATAATATGTCATTTCAAAATTTGGGTATGGATTCTGACACCACTACGGGCCATTAATTACGTAAACCAGCATTGCTTCCCCCAACCAATGGAGCATACGGTCTCGACCGCCTCCCGCTCATGTACAGTCTACCCTCAATTATAAAAGTCAACCTTGGGTATACCTCGGCATGGGAAAATTCCGTATGGGACATGACACGTGCCAATCATATTCGATCGATTTAAATGGGATACATCATGTGAGTTTAGGCCTGTCGATCGGACTAATGAATTCAAGCCTAAGTGACTTGAGTTTGTATCAAATAAAATTAAATATTTTAAACTTTGAATCGACCTAAATTTGATCATGGTATGGGGTTATGTTTTGTTAAGTTTGTGTTGAATATAAGTTGGGCTCAATTTAACAATTAATAAATATAATGATAAATAAATAAAATAAAACTCATGTTTGAGAATGACATCATTTTACCGGCAAGCATTAGCTCCCTGCTTTCACTTTGTTGGATTGCAATCGGTTTTTAATTTTCTCTTTTCCTTGGACTATTAGCCTATTTTGTAATAGAGGGAAAAAAAAATAATGGCAAAGCTATTTGTGCATAAAAATTACATTATAAATTAAAGAAACTTCTTCCCATTGTGTTTTTTTTTGTATATCAGATGAGATGCACGTGATAAAGGAGCTCACGTCCATTTAGAGGTAGGCTAGAATTACGACTTCTTTAAAAAAACTAAAATATAATTACATAATAGTAAAAGTTTTGTTAGATCGGTAACTTTTGTCAAATATCAAGTTAAAAAACACAGTTTGAGATTACGGAAAAATGAAATTAGTGACTGGCATGACAAAATAAAAATTAGGATACAAAGGAGGCACTTTGGCATAAATGACATCGTTTTGCTTGAATACGCACTTAAAGTCTTTAACAAAATGACATTGTTATAGACTGGATGCATACGTTTAAGTGCATACTTATTTTTTCGTTTTAAACTTTTGGTCTTCGCAAACTAAGGTTGCCACTTAAAAATCATAAAATCAAAGCCTAATATATAAAAAGTGAAAAAATGAATGCCGACGTCAGATTTGAGCTCAGCAACTAAACTTTTGACCGAAGTCGGGTTCAAGCATGAATATGCATAAGGACGGAATGTGTTCACACTAGAGTTCGACTTCATCTTATGAAAATGCTCATAATCCTCTTTAAAACCCGAAGATGCCCTCACAATTTTTTTTTCCACTTCCATATGAGTAGATTTAGAGGGATAAGATTGACAATGAACATTATAAGAACGTTTTTTATTACGCATACACCATTAAATTATTTAGTAATATTCACACCACCCCCTACAACCCCTGTGCGACAATTTTTAATTAGCAAGCGTGTTTCATAAGTGCATGCATACCAAATTTCTACACATGCGTTAAGGCCCCACGCCACATGGTATCCTCACCCAAGGCCACCGGACTCCTCTACCCAGTGTGTCTCAGTTTGACAATTTTCTGATTTCTTTTGGACTCTCACTCTCTCTGCGTCTCCGTGGGTGAATCCATGGACTTTTGCGGTTTGGTTTCAATTCAAGATTGGTAGGCTCGCATGGTAGAAGACAGACCTAACACGCCATCGATGATTTCACCGTTTCTCATCCCCCTCATCCTCCATTTTTGCCTTGAGAACAGGTAAAGTTAAAGGAGGCGCGGTCTTTGATTTTGTGAGGGGAGACTTGACCCTAATCCCATTATAGGCTCCTGCTCCTCCCCCTTTGCCCTCTTTCGCCCCCTCCCTATGTGTGCCCTAGAATCAAAGCCTGAATCACAGGATTTTCAAGCTCATACCTGTTGACCCATTTCCCTTAGGATTGAGAATGGAGGAATCCTCTCATGCATGTTTTTGGATCGTATAACTAAGAAGATCTAACAGGAATTGATCTCGTTCAATGTCTGAATCTGTTCATTTTGGTCTTCCTACTATGGATGAAGTGGGTTTTCCGTGGTTTTGGAAGGTGCTCCCTTTTGACAATTATTGTCAGGTTTTTGAAGTTGATTCAGTTAGGGTTTCATGTCGTAAGTACAGGATAGCTTTAATTTAGTGAACTGTACTATAGGGCTCGTAGAAACTTAGATTTTGTAGCTGGATTTTGAGCTTCATAGGAGATCCGTCAGCCAGAAGTTCTGAATTATTATGCAGCCTGATCATTGTGGCTCTAGCTTGTTTCTATCTCTGCCGGATGACATATTTGCCATCATCTCGCGGACCATCTTGCCCAAGGACTTGTGCAATCTTAGTATGTGCTGTCGCAGCCTTTTTGATCTTGCCAACTCCGATAAGATTTGGCTCACCCAGTGCGACATTTTGGGGGTCATTCCGCTTCAAGATATCGTTGAGTGGCGTCTGGGTGTCTTGTCGTACAAGGCTCTCTGTCGCTTCCTCATCAGTGTTCAACCATTACTTGGAATTTGGGTTTACCAAAACCCTGAGCTCGGAAATGTTGTTTATGTTATGCCTGGTTTTGTTTCTATTGTTGGTTGCCGGATAATTCCACAAGAGCTTGGGCCATTAGGCATTGAAGATGGCCCTATTTTGTGGGCGCCCGTGTTTGAAATTATTGCTGAATTCGAATGGCTCCACAGCATTTTTTCTGCACGGCCGAGAGCGGGAAAAAGACTACTTGTATCCTGGATCACTCAGGCCAGTTGATAGGACTTGCAACGTGCTGATTGCTTGAGGTCGAGCCTAGGCAATACAGAAATGGGTTTAAATTGGTCTATCCTAAAACCGCTGTTCACAATGCGGACACCGAGTTATCAAGAAGGGTTAGTAGGTCAGATAGTGAGGTTTCCAGGTTGCAAAGAGTGATTGGACAGGGTTTGTCAATGGTGCCATTTGGCCGATTAGCTTTTGGTGACCGGAGGAAGCTGCTTGATATGGTTACTTGCGAAGTTCATTTAAAGCCTCCTGATTTGGAAAACTGCCATTTATTTCCTCGATTGAGGATCGACGAGGATATCTTTCAGAAAGATATTGCGCTTTTGTCTGAACGGAGGTCACTTCTTCTGAAATTGTATAAGGGGGATAGGGGTCAAATTGATTGTAGGCCATCTGCAGAACAGTCATTTGACCCTACTCAGTTGGAACTGAGTGAGATCAGGAAGAAGTTTGATCATTCAAGTGGTTTTTGTAGTTCGGTTAATGGCTGTGATGATGGACGCACACAGTCCACTAGAAGGAAATCTCTAGGAGGGTATTTCCGGAATGGCCTTAAACAGATTTTAGGAAAGTCTAGCCCAATCAATGGCATCCATACAAGTTCGAAAAATGGTTCTTCAGGCAATGAGAATAGGCATGCGTTGCTTCATCAGTTTCTGAGGTCAGGTGATACAATAGGACTGACTTTACGTGCCTCAACTGTGAAGTTATCTTCTTACCGAGCATGGCCTAACATGCATGATAGTCGCTTTGCCCTTTACAAATTGCCGTTGCGTGAGCCGAATGCAGATCAAGTCTATGCTGGTCTGTGGGGAGGAACATTTGGTTGGCCTCCCGGGAGGCCTACAGAGGACAAGCCTGGAAAAGCTTTGTTCTTCCTCTTGCTCTCTTATTATGAAGAACCACAGGGGCGGAAATTACTAATTGCAACAAAAATACTAGAAGGTACCCATTATGTTTTGCATCCGAACGGATCTGCAATGTTTATTGCCGACATTGAGGAGCCTTCACTTGACCCATTCCCTTGGGATAGCGACACAGATTGCCTTCCCATAGTTATCAAGCACGCTTTTTTGGGGGATGGTATTGCTAATGGGTATGGTTTCAGATACCCTGGATCGAAGCCTGGTTCACTCTATGTGATTAATGATGGACTACTCGCTTTCATTTGGAAGGAATCCAGAGCTATCTTGACATTGCAGAGGCTTAGCTTGCAAGAGTTACTGAAGAAAGGTGAAAAAGTGCCTGCTTTGCCTCCAATAGCAAACTTTTCATATTTAACCAAGTCCTACTCAAATGTGTTTGCTGGCTTCTCAAACACCTCAAGTTGTTTCCCTCCACCAAGGTTTGTCTATTATTAACCATTTATAAAATGTCGTGTCATGGCATAGCTTATTATTATTATTATTATTATTATTATATTACTTCAGCAAATGATATCTCTTTGGCCATTCTGTCTGGTCAATATAAATTGTAACATGCATTGGTTTCTCTATTTGTGGTTGGCCAGTTGAGAACATTTGAGGCTGATATATTTAACATTTCTACTGCAGTTTCGAAATGTTAGAAAATGCTTAGGAAATGTGAAATATGGATATCTAGGAAACCTTTATTCTTCATAGATTGAATAAAATGATTGAGTCCCACTTGATGTGGGACTAGCGTATGTGGTGCCCCCTCCTCCCCCCCCCCCCCCCCCAAAAAAAAAAAAATTGCCAATTTATTTTGGGATGAAATCGTGACATGTACTCGAGGAAGTCTGTTATGGGCTCTGTCTGTGTGTTTCCTTTTCCCCCTCATTATGTTGCGTGCATGTAGAAGTCATGTCAAATCCTAAATTGATTTCAGAGTTGTTTAGGCCATGCCACTCATTGGCAGCTGTTTTTGGGATAGGAACTTAACACCTATGAATAATTGTATTGAGAATGAAATATCTGAAGATCAATAATTGAAAGCGGTTAATAAATTGAAAATCTGTAGAGGAAGTCTGTTATGGCCTCTGCCTGTGTGTTTCCTTTCCCCACTTCCCATCTCTATCAACAGAGTCTTCAAATTTCTTACCTTTGCTGTTGATACTCCTCTCACATCTCACGTGATTGAGAATGGTGAAAGTCCACATAGTATCCCCCTCGACCTTCGTTACTTCGCCAATGTTCTTCAAATTTTCCTTATTTTCTGCATGATATCTATTATTATTTCGTCAATAAAATTTGCTTGTCCAATTTACTGTTGTTTGTATGAAGAAAATGATCTTGCAAAGAGTGGTAAAGATTTCACGGCTTCGTTTATTTATAGAAAGCATCTTCCAATTTCCATTTCCAAATACATTGTGGTCGAGTCATTTCAAATAATTGAGAATTTTATTTTTTCAAATGGTCTACATTCTTGAGAATTCAGAGAACATCTTTCAAGTGTTTATATACAGGAAAACTATTGTTTTTAAGCACACTCTCTTCTTAGCATTAATATTTTTGTTGACAGGAAGAACCCTTCATAGGCATTTATGGGCTTTGGATTAAATTGAGTATCCAATTACTCTATTGGCTCCAGATTTACAGTGTAGAGACGTCGAGATTATGGCATCACCATAGCTTGGATTCCATGCAACGGCTGGAAGCGCATAAGCTGCAGGTGATGTTCAATTGCTTTTGGAATATTTATGTACACGCACACATATATACGTACTGTGGAAATTATGCCAATGCTCCTTGTTGCTGCTAAAATGCAATTGAACCTCTTCCCCCTAAAGGTATACAATTTGAGGTAGTTTCTTGCATGAGCCGAGATGTTGGACATAATATAGGTCAATTGTGTTGAAATAAAAGAAAAAAGGATGTATTAGCATTCCATATCATATAAACTGAGTCCTCGCACTGTTGGTAGGAAACCGTGCATTAGGGATCTGTTGGAGAGTTTTGCATATATTGCTATCGGAGAGTAGGATTCAATAACATTTATCGAATTTGTCTGCTTATTGTAATGCATTATTTCAGGCGCCATTAACCCACTCTACACATTTAGTATATATCTTTAAAGTTGGGCAGTTATCTCAGAAGGGAGTGATCTTAATGAGAACTGAATACTTCCATTGTTCCACAAATATTTGTTTTCATGAGCTTGAATTAGTCATAGGCGTTTCAGAATTTATGGCATGTGGTTCATGGGACGGGACAAAGGAGGAAGGAATAGTCACTCTGCAGGAATAGAAAAAGCAAGGATCATGTGAGGCATGAGTTGAATGGGTATTCAGCGTTTGGTCAAAGTAGGAATGAACTTATCCTGAGCTTAAAGTGAATCAAATGAGAGAATGATTATTTCCCAGAAATTGATGTAGAATGAAATCGTTATTTGCATGAACTAGGCGTATACCGTTAGAGGTGTAATACTAATTCAAGTTTATCTTCTCTGTAGCAAGTGCATGGCTTTAAAATTTGGATCATGAATTATTTTTTCCCTTGTTTGATTATGAAGTTGAAAACTTTGAAGAAAGAAAGAAAAAGTATATAAAAAGTTCTCCAGGAAGGGAAATGCCCAGGACTCAAATCTCGTCTGTTTGGAAACTAAGGCCCCATTTGGTCTTGTTCTCGATTTTTGTTTCTTGTTCCTATTCCCTAATTATTGGGAAACAAGAGCGGAAAATATGTTTGGATTTGTATTTTTGTTACGTAAATTTTGAGAACATTTCCAAGATTTTAGGAACTTCTTGACAAATTTGGGAGTGAGAAAATATCACTCTCAAAAATTCCCAAATTTTTGGGCACAATATTTAAGTCTCTTCCATGATTGAGTCCAACCGTAATCATTGACCATCTAACTTCGATCACCTGTTGTCATATTTTGGTCACTATTGTCGGATTTTGACCAAATTATGGTCATTTTTGATGGAGTCTTGTCGGATTCCAATCACTGCAATCAGATATTGTCGGGTAGAAAATGAAAATAATGCATATAAACCAAACATGTTTTTTATTGTCAAAGAAAAATGAGAATATGGAAATAAAAACAATGAGAACCAGGACAAAATTTAAAAACAAGAACATTGAAATTAAAAAAAACCAAACAGCCATTTTTTTTCAAAAAAAATATTTTTAGTTACTTATAAGCCCTTTTCATTCATACCTGTTAGCCGGGCGTAAGCATTACAAAAGATTGCCAACCCAGTGTACATAATAAGTGATTAATGATTTGTATTTTAATTTTTAATTTTAGTCTTTCTTTAGTCCTTGATGAGGGAAATCCCCGTATGGCTGGAACGACAACCCCAACTACCCCGCCAAACAGTGACCCCCAATATTCTTGTAACGTAATGGGTTTATTTGGTGGGCAAAATCTGATTATCATGTTTTTGAGGATGTAATGTTTAAAAATGTGATGTCGGAATATAATATTATTTTACTTGGTAAATTTAGTCAAAATTTTCAAAATGTGATATTATTATGTTTGGTATAAACAATTAGATTCAATGATTATTAAAATTTTTCATTAATATCTTTTATAAAAAAAATATAATATTCATAACATAAAATATAACAAATTATTTACATGATAAAAAATATATATTTTAAAGTTGATACTAAAATAAAGTTTTACTTTTTTTATTTTAAAGAGTGATGAATTTGATTTAAAAATTTACTAATTAAAATTATAATTCATATAATATAATAATGAATTTCTAAAAATAGTATTATTAACTCTTTATTATCAATAATATATTTATTTACTGCTGATATTATTATTATTAATATTATTTTAAGTTATATGAGCTATTTGCTTAAATGAAAATCTTGTCAATCTGTTCATTTATATGGATAGTTTGGACCTTTTATTTTATAGGTATATTCCGGCCGTACTCAAAATCTCACATTTCACCTCTTTAACTCATAAATGTTAAGCATCAAGTTTTTGATAAATATTAGATTCTAGAGTGTGATATTTCGAGAATCTCACATTGTGTGGAGCAATATCAAATATTGAAAGTAACATTTTCATGCAAATTCTGTGAACCAATTGAATAATTACTAATAATTAACCCTTAATCTTGGTCAATATCAAGATTTTAATACAAATCGTTAATGACATACACAGGGATAAACTGTACCAAAGCCAAGTCAATGAAGTTGGCCTAGGAAAAGCAAGGCCATGAACTTGATAATTTTAGAGAAAATAGAATATGAGCGCTGGCTTACGCAATTTAAAATGATATAATTTTATCAAAAACAATTTATATTCATTTAAAAGGAGGGTATTATTCTAATAAAATTAAAAAGAAAAACTCAAAATATGTTTTATAACTAAAATAAACTGAGCCTTAAATAGCTAAATAGCTATTGAGCGCCTTAATACATACCTTGAAAAGTAATTTTAATTTAGTAATGACTAAAACATCATTCAAAATTATATTTTTCTTAAGCAAATAATAGGGTGATGGATGTCTTTAGAAGGATGATAAAAAGTAAAGATAGTACAGTGATCCAATCAATTGGGATATGAATCACTTTAATTTGAAAACGTTACGAATTTATAAATTTTTAAAGATCTTAACTATTCGTTTATTTTAATCTTTAGTCTCTCTCTCTTTATTATCTTTTTACAATAAATTGTTAGAAATATTGAATTGCAAAAAATTATGGGGTCACAAATCCAGAGGATCCACGTATTTGATCCAATAGGGGATTAAAGTCTCATCAACTTTTTAAAAAATCTAGGAATTGTGTCATTGAGGATATTTACACACTGTTCAATCCTTTCAAAGTTTGAAATTATATGAATTAGAAAAGAGTAATACTTGCTTGAATACTAGGGGTACTAAAATTGATACTTATACCAACATTTGCATCTGAATGGTGCCCCTGATGCGTGATAGTGGGCTCCATCACATTTGAGTCCCAATGCCTAAGGACCCAAAGGAAAGGGACTCGGGCGCTATTTTTCGAGCACTCTCCGTACTTAAATGATAATGATAAAATTTAAGTAAGTTATATTAAGGGATATTCTGGTTAAGTAATAATAAAAGAGTTTCATTTGCCATGTTATTATTTTAGTGTGAGAGGTACAAACAGTGTTATTTGTTAGAAAAATAGGAAAAGGAAAGGCTCATCATTTGGGTTCAAATGATGATAATTATAGAATTTCTTAACTTCCTTATCTATGAAAGAAGTAAAAAGACATCATCTGTATTCAAATACGAAAATTATAGCCATAAGGATCGGTAGACAGTCATCTTTATTTATTTATTTTCATATTTTTTAATTTATATCATTAAATTTTTCATCGGGGTTTTAATAATGCGTTTTTACTTTCAAAATCTAAAAAATTTATTAACCACTTTAGTCCAGATTAGAAAATGGACGAATTATTGGATTAAGCTCTTCTTCTTCCGCACTTTCTTTGATAGCCAAACAGAGGAAAGTTGACGCGAGAGAGAGAGAGAGAGGGAGGGAGAGATGAGGTTCCCAACTATCTTCTTCACACTGTTCTCTCTCCTCTCTTCTTCACTTCCATACTCCGAATCCGCCATTCCCTTAATCGATCCCACTACGAACCCCATATGCATCGTGGGGAGCGGCATCGGAGGCTCCTCGGCGGCGCACTTCCTCCGCCGCTACTCCGCCGCGCCGCTCGGCCCCATCCTGGATCTTCGAGCGCCACAGCATCGTCGGCGGCCGCATGGCCACCGTGACCGTGGGCGGAGACACATTCGAGGCCGGAGCCTCCATCCTCCACCCCAAGAACTTTCACGCCCTCAACTTCTCCAAGTTCCTGAACCTCAGGACGAGGAAACCCTCCTCCTCTTCTTTCTCCCTGGGCATTTGGGATGGTAGGAAGTTCATTTTCAAAACCCTAAACCCCGACGCGAAGAATCCCGTGTTCGAGAAGATCGTGTCTCTTGCGAATTCGGTCATGATGCTCTTTCGGTACGGGTTCTCTCTTTTTAAAATGAACAACTTTGTCGAGGTTTGCCCCCCTTTCTCTCTATCTATCCTCTCTCTGATCATATTTATTTATTTGTATCTTTGATTCACGAGTTTGGTGGAATAGAGAAAAAATTGGAAGAAAAATTATCCTGACCTGCTAAATTTTTTTTTTTTTTTTGTGTTAGGTAGGATTAGGAGGGAATGCAAGAGAATGAATCATTTTCTTGCCTAATATCGTTTGGGTTCATTTCCTTATGTTTTTGCTTTCCTTATGTTCGTTATAATGACCAAACAATTCTGTTGTGCACAAAATGTAATTTCAGTTTATGAGAATGAATTTTACGCTGTGATTTGGATTTGGGTTACTTATATGGATTCCAAGAGCCCCAAGTTCTCAATTTGGGGATAAAACAATAAAACATTCTTGTAATATTAAACTCCTACATAAATGGCATAAACTTTAGTATGGTGAAGGTTATTAGTCAAGACGAAGAAAAACAGAATAATTTCCATTTTAAACTTTGGGGCTTCCAGTAGCTACTCAACATGTCTTCAGAGAAAAGAATTTACTACAGTTATATTTTATGTAAAAACTAATGGCCGAACATACATATTATCTTTATGGGTACTTATTCCACATATATTTATGCCCATTGCATCATGAATGCCATGTATTATTACATAGAGTCACCATACAGTATGTGCGGGGAATATGCCTCATTTTCAATTGACAAGCCACATAGTTTATATTGTAACTTTGACCACTGTGGTGCAGAGTACGGTGGATAATTTCCTGAGGTACTATAAAAGCTTTGAATTGAGACCGGTTTTTGAGACTGTGGATGAGATGCTTAGATGGTCGGGTTTGTACGATCTCACATGGCGGACATTGCAAGAGGAGTTAATTAATGTTGGTTTGTCTCCTTTGTTGATTCAGGAACTTGTCACTGTAAGAACTCTTATCGTGCTTTTATTGATATATATATATATATATATATATGTATGTATGTGTGTATGCTTCTTGAATCATTTTTCCTGTAGTTTCATTAACTGTGTTTATGCATATATTTTCATGGCCTGAATTTTTGTCACACGTGTTTCTAATCTTGGTGCTTAGGTTCTCAACGAAGGTGAAATATTCTCTGTTTATTGAGTATCACTGTGTTTTTCAATTCTGTGAGATCTTAATTGGTTTGAAGGCTAGAAGAAAATACACAATGTTCAGAATGCCACTGACATAAAGTGCTGGAGATTCATAGTTAATCGATTCATAAGAATCTACTGCCAATGAATTCAAGTGGCATTTTTGCTTTTTCCACTGCATAAACATGGTGCGCATACATATCAAAAACTAAATGTTGATTTGGCCTAAAAGTAAATGATGAAAGAGAGAAATAATGAGACTTTTGAATGATGATTTTTTTCCTACTAATGAGCCACTTACTGCCATTAAAGCTATAATGTGGAGATTGCATCCATAGTGCGGACTTGAATTCCTGCCATTGGATAAAAAAAAAAATATATGGCTGCGAACTAAAGTATTTTCTAGCACAAGCTCTTTTTTCCTAATAAGCTCTTTTGGCATATGCCTGGGAGAAAAGGGAGCTCCTTGCTAATCTCTCAAGTTTTAGGGGGAAGTATTTAAAAAAACCATGGACCTTGGTACGTACAGGGAAAGAATGGACCTCCTGTTGATTGATGTATCATGAATTGAAGAAAAATCCTGGACAAACCCCTTGCCTTAGGTCAATTTATTTCAGTGAAAAGAAAAAAAAAAAAAAAATCTGTCTCCTTGCTATTCTCTCAAGTTTTAAGGGGCGGGGAATATGAAAAAACTATGAACTTTGGGTAAGCTAATAAATATTCTGTATCTCCGAAATATATATATATTTGAATTGTTTAGTTTCATAGTTATTCATTGAAATATTTGTGACATCACAGTTCAACTGTGGCGCGCCCTGTCACTGGGTTAATTTTCCAGTTCAATAAGAGGTCACGGTTTTACAACTTTGGCTATAGAAGAACCATCCTTTTTCAGTATACCATCTAAATTCATGTCAATTGCAAGAGGCAAGGTGTAATCTGTTTGAAATTTAAATCTAAAAGTATAACTTATTGTTGGTGGCACACAAAACTTTTGAAACTTTGTACACTTCATTTCTGCAGGTTATCACAAGAATCAATTATGGCCAAAGCACTAGCATCAGTGGGCTTGCTGGTGCAGTTTCTTTAGCAGGATCTGGTGGAGGATTATGGTCTATCGAAGGAGGGAACTGGCAAATGGCTGCTGGATTAATTAATAGTTCAGATGTTGCATTGCACCTCAATGAAGATATTGAATCTATAGTAAACCTTGGAGATTCTTATGAGTTAAACTCCACCAAAGGAAACACTTATGCATGTAAAGTAACAGTCCTTGCTACTCCATTAGATGAGTCGAGTATTCGCTTTACCCCTTCAATTTCAATTCCTAAGAGGAAATTAGAGCATACACATGCAACCTTTGTGAGGGGCCTCCTGAATCCTGTAAGTATACTCAGATTGCTCTATTTTTTTTTTCTGTATAATAGGATTTTATTTATTTTTTGCTTCCATATCTATGCTGATCATCTAGCCTCCCTAATTTCTTGTTTGTTGTAGGCATATTTTGGTTTAAACTCTGTATCTGAAGTTCCAGAGCTGGTGGGAACTGTGGAGGATCCCGACCTTCCATTCTCGTGTATTTCAGTTCTCAAGCAATACAATGAGAGAGACATGACTTACAAGCTATTCTCTCGTGAACCGTTGTCCGAAAAGTTACTGGATAGTGTCTTTAGGTAATATTTCTAACTATTCTTTAGCTTCCACTTGTTTACTGCTTGAAAATAAAGTCATAACGGCCTTGATATTTTCTTTTTCTAGGACCTTATTTGTGTTGAGGGAAATTATATATGATCCTCAATGTAACCATTGTTCAATTTTCTATTTCCCAACCATGGAGATACTGGTAACTCGGGAAGCTTAGGTTTAACTTAGGTACCTAGTATCAAAGACCTCCTGCCTAGGAGGAGGTAGAAAAAAAGAAAAAGAAAAAAAAAGGAACTCCACTCAAGTTGTAGTTTTTATTTATTTATTCAGTGGGATGTGGACTAGACGAAGGGGGCTAATCCTTCCCTCCCTTTAACATCTGAACCCTGATGTATGTAGGGATTCAGTCCAAGGAACTCTGGTTTAACTCCAAAGTTTAGCTAGCACCCATCACTGAAGGTTTGAAGTAACCTCAGTTTGACACTTCCTGCACAAAACATAAGGCCTCAACTTGATCTGTTTGGTCATATCCGTCTTGTTGGATTGTGTAAGCCTTTTGGGTTTTATTTATTTCGAGCTCTATATTTTGGGCCCATTAGGGTATTGTATTCTGGGCCCTTTATGTGTGTGCTTTTATATGCTGCCTTGTTCAAGGGGTTGGGGTTTCTTAGTAACCCTAGTATTGAGTATTATAAATTGATAGTCTTGATGCCCGTATTAGGGCATCCGACATTTCTCCGTAAAATTATCTCTTCTCTAAATTACTACACATCTGAACATGTTCAATGTTTCAAGGAGTGCAAATCAGCAAAATGTACAGCTGTCCCATATGTTGGTTTAAACTGCAAAGATTCTTGTTAGCAATTCAAATTGTAGGTTTTACTCTCTACTGCAGGCTTAGCATTGACGAAGTTCAAGTCTAATGTAACAGAGTTCTACGCTGTTGGATTATTTATTTAGTTGATATTTTAATTCTTTTATCATGTCCTAAGCTGATGAATTGTGGTTGTGTTTGCTTGCTGACATTGTTGTTAGTGCGAGGAATGAGACGATTCGAATAAACTGGGGTGCATACCCTCACTACAAAGCTCCTGAGGTGTTTGCACCATTTATACTAGACGGTCAGCATTTATACTACGTCAATGCTTTTGAGAATGCAGCTAGCACTATGGAGACAAGTGCTGTTTCGGCTGAGAATATAGCACGACTTATCTTGTCAAGATTGTTCGGTGAGGGGTCATCAAACTTGAAAAGTTCCGGCACTGATGTAGAAGGTCTGCATATAGATTTGTAAATTTGTCTGTATAAAACATTTTGGGAGCAGATATGATTCAATAACGGGACATAAGGCAGTGTATCCAGAAAAAAAGGATTGTGCCCGGTGCTGGGGGAAGATCCTTGCTATGTTATGAACGAGAATGTTTGTAGAATATGCCATACTAGACTTGTTGGCTAGCGTTGTATCCTGAACGACGTTCTGTTAAACAAATTGCTTCAATTTAATGAAACGATGTTTTGTAATAGGTCGTCATTTTAGTTCCACGCAAAGCCCAATCATAAATTAAATTCAACTGGTTAACTGAAAGGAATGTGAAGCCATAAGAACTCAGGGAGCAGCAAGCGGCCATCGGTACAAGTACAGTTTACATTGTCACCAGTTCTCAGGCAGTTTCTCACTATATGAGCTCCCTCATTTACAGTCTACCAGAGATGCAATTAGATTGATACTGTTGTTTGCTTTTGTTTAAAAGATATAAGAACAGGAACAAAATAAGAATGACTCAATTACTCATCATGCAACACCTCAACGCATAAAACATTCCATATGGATCTGTTCTGTACAAGTTCAAGGTAAGAATGTTTGCAATTTACACAATGGAGAACAAAGTATATATTTTCCCTTTTTGAGAAAAATATGCAGTAGTACATATAAAAGTACAAGGTACCAAGAATCAATTTGTCTAGGACAAGTAACTACTTGGGAGATAGAGATACAGTAAAGGTAAGGTCCCACAGCATACAATGGTAAACAGCAACTGCCGGGGCAATCAGGGCTAAAACATCTCCCTCACTCAAGCAGGCAATGGTTCCTCCATAACTGTGTCAAAGAAAATTGTTTAGCAAGAAAACATGAAAATGCAGAGAGAGAGAGAGTCAGAAAGAGATACCTTTACTCCTAGCCGGCACCCTGGTTGAGGTATCTTCTTCAGGTGCCTCAGGAGCCACAGGTGCTTTTGTTGGTACATCAGGAAGATCCAACTTCTCTTCAAGTTCTTTGGGAGATGGCACTGAAATTGGAGCTTTTGGCATATCTTGAAGGGTCATCTATGCAAATAAATAAATAAATAAATGGGACTTTCAATCTCAGTAAAAAAACTTAAAGCTAAGGTAAAATATTATAAATTTAAGGTCTGTGTTTTCCTGTAAGGTATATAGCACGAGACAATTGTCTGCAAGATGTCTAAAAGCTGTATGTACCTGTGTTTCCAAGTTCTCGAATTCTGCTAAAATCTCTTCTTCATCTTCGGCTGATAACTTCTCCCCAAAAATTGCATTAATTTCCTGAAGAACCAACATACATGTATGATTAATATAGAACCCATGCTTTTAGAGGTTTTTAAAGAATATAACTTAAGGTAGTGCTGGCTGCATGTGAGAAGGAAAGCAATTAAAGTATAAAATTTTCAAGTACAAGCAATGGTATTTATGTACCCATACAATCACTCTGTTTGGGTGGAGGGAATTCAAGGGGAATGGAGGGTAAACAAGTTAAAACTGTTTGGATCAGTTTTTTCACAAGGGACGGGGAAGCATGGAGATGTGAATGTTAAGGAACTTGGCCCCTCTTATTCGAGAAAGATTGGGGGAAGGAAATAAGATTTTATTTGAAATAGCCATATTGGCCCTTTAGTTTTGTAGAACCCTAGGTGTCTGTTGTGTTCCTAAACTACGGGGAAGGCTATAATCATATTTGATAACATTTAAACTTCCCTTTCCCCATACCTCCTAACCAAACATAGCTAAAGTTACTTCTTCCCATCATTTATTTATGCAACACACAAGGATATACGTATAAGAAGAAATGGAAAGGTCAAAACAAGGGATAAGGAGGCACGCAGATTATCCTGCTCTCCCTTTGTCCTTTGCAGATTCCAACTATTTTATTTATCGACTAGAAGGAATGCACAAGATCTCATAGGAAGGATCCAAGAACAAGGGCAATTGGCAGTCAAATGTTGGATACAGGCAATCACAAAATTTGAAGAAGAAAAAGAAGCACCGGAAGGTATGAGATTTGTCAAAGCAGTATTTGCATTTCTAAAGATTGAAAATGATTCAATCTGATCTCCTAGTTTTCCATCCAAAATATCAATTGGCAGTGGGGAAGTAGCCTGACAAGGTACTTTTAGCGTGACAATATTTGCCCCCAGCTTGATCTGGGATTCTCAAACAGCAAGGGCGCACGATCTGAGCATGGAAAAATACAGGCAGGCCAACCTTGAGCCAAACACAACCTGGTTCAACCTTGGGCCGGACAAATCCAAGCTCTGGTACCATATCAAGTTTCCATCACAAAACCAATTGCCAATGAGGGGAGTACCCTGGCAGGGAGCTTCAAGCACCACAGTACTTTGCCCCAATTCGATGAGGGACTCAACTGACACTGTTTAAGAGCACGGTACAGTGCCGGTGGAAAAATAGAGAAGATTATGTAGTAAATGGTATGGCAAAGAGGAGGAGGAAACAAAAAAAAGTTTCCATAGGAATCAAAGAAGTCAACAAAAATAACAGAAGCCATATGCATAACAGACCTCATACCCCTCTTTTTTCTTTTCTTTTCCTTTTCCTTTTTCCTTTTTGATGAAGAGGCCTCAAACATGTTTCCATGGAAGAATCTCACCTCTAATGGTTTCCTCAATGGATTAGGATGAATGAACTTTTGATAGAGATGACATTTAAATAATATGCTTGTAATTTGCTTTTTGGTAAATAAGAATATGCTTGTATTTTATATATCGCTTTAGGAATAAACCAAGTTCTGCTTATGTATTAATACAATATTACCTTTTTTTCCCCTTTCATTTTTTCATGTTTGATTTTGCATAACCTTCTTCAATATTTCTTTGTTGGCTTGAAAGAATAGATTCGAAAAATGACACTAAGAATAACATGTTAAGTCAAGCTTACATCTTGATAGGCTTTTGCTTCATCAGTGTCATCCATCAATTTCTGAACATCCTCCAGGTTGATTTCACTCTGTATTGCTTTGATTGCGTTATTGCCTGCTTTCAAGCTCTCAAATACAGCTTTCTGCTTGCTTGTTAGTTCAATATCCTGCCAACTAGACCAAAATTATAAATAAATATCAACTATCAGCATATTTTTCAAAACTGTGAACTCATTTAAAATTAGCATTTCAATGACAACAAAGCCAATATTGCTAGAAATACAGTACTTGTTGCTCAACATTTAGGAGCCATGTATCAACTTGCTTCAACAATTCTTCTTGCGCCTTCTTTTTCTTTAATGCTAGTAAGGCCCTTTCTTTTTTCTTCTCACGTACTAAATCTCTTGCAGCTTGCTTTTCAGCTTCAATTACAGCATCCAACTGAACAAAAGCAGTTGACAAAAGGGGTGTCATATAGAGAATTATACCTCATTGCCTAAAAGCGTCAAATACAGCATTCGTTTCAAAATAAATAAATAAATACCTCCCGGCCCCCAAAGTAAAAAATCAACAATTTATGAAAATAAGTTATAAGCTTCACAAGATTCTGAGTTAGTACAATTAACCGATAGATGGACAAGTAATAGAGAGATTATCTAAACAGCCTTTATCACCCCAACAGCACAAAAATATTACCAACTAAACTCAAATGCAAGCTTCTTCTTCTGAGGTTTGGCAGAGAGCTTCTTAACAGATGATGTTCCATCTTACAACTATACAATGTCCACTTCTCACTTCATTTTACTTGGTATATAATATATAAAAAAAACCGAGCAATATTGGGACTTGCACGTATAACCGACCCGACAGGATAGAGCACAATAATACTAAAACCTATTACTCCAAATCCATAAGTTATCTGATGAAATTTCATTCCAGACGCCACATTTCCAAGTGATACGCCCTGGTTATCCTCATCATAATTTGCAACAGAGGTATTGAACTAAATCATAAATAATAACCCGATTTGACTAAAATAAAAAGGAGTAATTCTCGACAGACAAAAGGGTAAGGCGAATCATTAGAAGAAAACAATAGGAAGCCCGAATATGACAAAATCGGAATCATGAAAAGCACCTGTTGCTGGTACTGAGCGAGCTTGCGCCTCTGAGTCTTGAGAGAGAGAATCGCACGATCCACATCGGTGATCTTGGGCTTTTTCACAAATAAATTCCCCATCAATCGACAAAGGATCAAATTAAAGAGTCTATTTCGATACGAGGGTTCAGCAAGGCATTAAGAATGAAGAAGAAGATAGTGTTTATAGATACGATCGGGTGGCCGAGAAACCCTAGAGAACGAAGCTCCGGGAAAGGTCCTCTTCGACTCACCACCGCGTTGCTGGTTTTGCTCTGCAAAGGCAAAATATTCAACAGGCACAAAACGGCTATTTCTCTATAATTAGTAAATATAAAAATGGAGTATTTATTAGGAAAGGAAAAAAAAAAAAGGTTTTATATTTTATTTTTATATATGATGCAAATAATTTTACATGTTAAAATTTTTCATGACAAAACTACTCCTAATTACGCATGCCCAAATCGATGTGTCTTAATAAAAAATTTAAAGAAATAATATTTTTATCAAAATAATGTCATATATATTTGTATTATCATTATTAAAAGACATTCATTTTTTATATACTCCCGATTGTTAAAAAAAAAATTTCTCTTAATATACATCTTTTTTTGCTATGCCCTTTTATTGGAGGAAAAAAAAAGATATAAATTTTTTTGAAAGAAAATGATAATAAATTAGGGGAAATTACAACATCTTTCCTTTGAAATTTCGGTAAAACTCTAGCTGCTTCTTACTTACTAATGGTTTCTTGCCGATTTTTTTTTACTTCCCTAATTTAGTTACATGATTAAGAGAGATTCATTGAGTATAAACTTTTTTTGGAGAGAAAAAGCAACGATAATATTATTAAACACGCGACATACTTATCAATGTTGTGGCGCCTTAATCAATTGAATTAACTTATTGCTAGATTTTCATGGCAATGTGATCCAAATAAGAAAGGGATTTCTTAGGTAAGTTGTGATGTTTTTAGTCTTGCAATGAGCTGAGTAAGTATATGTTATAGAGTTTTCAAGTCTACATAATTTTTCTTTCTTTTTAGTGGAATTTAGACATTGATTCTCATTCGTAGGACATGCATGAAATAAGATAATTAAAACTCTTTGGAGAAAATTAAAATTTCACAAACAATTTTTTAATAATCGAACTTAATTTTTCATATTGTCTAAATAGTAATTAATTTTTGAAATAAAATAAAGTTATAACATGCCATGCAATAAAATAACTAAACAATTATTATTTTTATTTTTAACTACAAATTATTTTTTCTCATATTAGAGTTCTCTGAAATTAAAATTTCATGAAATTGTGAAAGGAGAAAGTAAAAATGAAAAATAAATAATTAAAATTATTTAAATTCCCAAACCCGAAACATCTTCCGTGCCATTAGATCATCGCACGCTCGCGGCGGCAACTCATCACTCTCCCTTTCCTTTGTCTCTCTACTCACTGCGTCTCTTCTTCATCTCTCCCTTTTCTAGGGTTTCGTTCTTCGTTCGCGAATATGTCGTATCGGGGAAAGAGGAACAAAGATGAAGACGCCGCCTCCGATGGCGACTCTGACTCCCACCCTCCGTCCAAGAAGACCTTCAGGAAGGACTCCGCTGAAGATCCCGACGACATTGTGGTCTGCGAGGTCTCTCCGATTTCCCATCCCGAAATCTCCTTTCCTCCCTCGATTTAGCGTTTTCCTCTCTTGTTCTGAAGTTCTTTTTCCTTTGTTTTTTTTTTTTTGGTTTGTAGATATCGAAGAACAGGAGAGTTTCTGTGAGGAACTGGCAAGGGAAGGCCGTTGTGGATATTCGCGAGTTCTACATTAAAGATGGGAAACAGTTGCCTGGCAAAAAAGGTCCTTTTCATTTCTTAACTTAAATGTGTGTGGGCTATCATACTTCTCACTGTTCTTGTTCTTTTTAGTTATGTATGACTCTAGTTGATCATCATTTCCAGAAATATTGTTTATCTAAATGGTCCCATTGGTCTGTAAGCATTTATTCATAATTGGGGGTGGAGTCAGAAGAACTTAGCAATGGGTTTCATCCAGAACTTGCAAATACTTAGAGCTTAGACAGACCACTGTGAATATATTCGAAATTTCAGTGTTCCTTTGCTAACTTATAAGGATTTAAATGAATTCGTGTTGATGGCTATCCAATCTTAATTGCCTGTGAACCTGATATATACCCCATAATTTTATGAATCCGAGCAGTATGGGGGATGATTTTATAATTTAGATGGTTTTGGGATATTTTTAATGCAGATTGAATTTTCGCAGAAATTCATCACCATTTCCGTCCTTAGAGATGCAAAATCCCTTATTTTTGACATGAATATATGTAAAGAATTACCATCATCTCCTGTAATGTTTTGATATGTTAATATGTTAACTGTTTAACATGAGTTTACTATAAGCAATAAAAGTATGTAAAAGTACATTATTCTTGGTTAGATCAATCTTGTTTGGTTTTGTGTTTGTGGGGCATCCCATATCTACTTAGGATCAATGATCTTTTATGAGACCTTTTTTATCAGTTAGCAAGGATAGGATATATGTGAGTGATAATGGCTTACATTTAAGAGCCTAAATGTTTGTAAAACTAACTGCAGATTCAATTATTAAGTTTTATGTAGATTTCCATGATCAAGACCTGTTTGTAATCTTATTTTTATTTCTTTGTTTTTTTTCCTTTATTGAGGAGCCTGATGAAATTTGCAGAGTGGCGAGTGATATCATGGATAAAGATCTTGTTAACAGTTCTCTGTAAATACGAGGATGTTTATGGGGCTCTTCGACTGTTTTGCTTGGCCTATGTATTCCTAACTAATAATATTGACATCATTCTAATGTTTCCTTCATTAGTGGTATTTGAGATTGCTTTGTAATTGTGTATTAATGTTTCCATGGTTGGTATTGCTGGTATGATTTTATAGTTTGAGGAAGTGGCTAGGGTTTTTGAGTGGCTTCTTTTTTATGTGGGTGAAGGTCTCATTAGTTCATTCAAGCTTCCGATTAATTGTTTGTCTTGGGATACCTGTTGCATTAGTGAAAGAATTAGAGGTTGGTGAATGATCAGTTTTCCTCCATGGGGGATAATAGGATGCATGAGCATTTGGTTGACTAGGAAGCTTGTTCTAAACTGTTGTTGAAGGGGCTGTGGGTCTTTGTATTGTGACGAGTTCTTTGAAGGAGAGGATACCTCTAGAGCATGGATTGCAAAAGAATGGTTCGGTTAAAGGCCCAAATCAGTATCCCTCATCAAATCCTTGAGGATTTTCTTTCAGATGTGTTTACTTTTCTTTCCTACTTGGACTACTATACCCTGTATTATCTTCTAGGGGAATGATAAGAAGGAAACTTTCCTTCCTGCTTCGTATTTTCTTCTTTCCAAGACCTCGTCAATTTTAATTGATTCACTTACTGTAGTTTTCCATTTTCTTGAAATGTCAACTTGGAATCTCCATTATCCAAGAATCCTGTCGGTTGCTTTTTTTTTTTTATCAGTAAACATCCTTGATTCATGTATCTTTTGTTGGAAGGGTCTGGTCTCAGATATGGTCTTCTACAATTCTACAATATTTAACCTATAAATACTATCTTGAATTTCTTATTTTTGTTTCCGAAGCAAATGGTACCTCAGCTGAGACGAAACTTTCCATCTAAGGCGCCCTTATTGGGACCACGGAAGTAATATGTTATAATTGCAAATACTAAGAAAGTTTACCTGCTCATTTTAACTTATTTATGTGTTGATTCATAAGATTACTATTCTTTGTTCTCCCTGAGATTTTGCTTTTGCTTTTGTTTTTGTTTTCATTTTCTGGCAATAGTGCCTTATTTCATGTTTACTGGTTAATCTGTATAAAAAACAACTCTTTCATCAAGTATTTATCCGAAAATTTCTTTGAAAACATATTTTACAAGACACGCGTTGACATACTTGTGCTCCGTTTCAGGCATCTCACTAACCATGGATCAGGTACGCCCTTCAATATTGCCGCATCGTAGAATTTATTATGCATCTCAATAACTATCATTGCTGAGTCCTAAATTCAAAATCACTCACTTTTTTTCATCATCTTGTAAAAGTGGGAAGTACTCCGTGATCATGCGGAAGAAATTGACAAAGCAGTTGCTGGGGATTCTTAGGATGCTGTAGAAGATTGACTCTTGCTGGACTTTTGCTGGACTTGGCCATGGGGAGGATGTTTTTTGCGCAGTCATTTCTTGCATCGCCAGGAACTAGTATTTGGCGATAAGGTTGATAGTGTTTTGTAATTACCTAAATGACTGGGCATGGAGGGTTGGCCTTTTGTATCGCTGGATAGTTTGGACAAATATGTGCAATATTTTGTTAGCCATTTCTGGTTCACAACCTAACAATACAAGCTTTTAGGTTAATTTCTTTTTATGAGCATCCCTTTGCAGGAAAGAGGGAAATACGCCCTCCCACCCCAGAGAAAATGAAAATAATTTGTTTTTGTGAGTATCATTTTTCTTTTTTACAGAGATATGGGAGATAGGAATGTAGCTTTCACATTCATATTATGTATAGCATCTATGAGAAATCTCGGGCCTCTATTTCCTTTTCACACTTTCTAAATAATAATATTAAATTTTAATGGTACGTATCTAAGAGATCCGGCTTTGATCATCATAGTTTATTTTTACCATTATGCATCCCTAATTTAATTTGGAAGGATTATGGCCTCTACGCCCTTCATGTCGCGTTTGATCAGCTGGATAAGAGGGTATGATTAATCTATTTTTAGTTTCATGTCCCGTTTGATCAGTTGGATAAGAGGGTATGATTAATCTATTTTTAGTTCCATCAAGTGTTTGATGGGGACTTATAAGCTGATTTGGCCATTCATTTGAGTTCATTTATCAACTTATACTAGAATTATCCAATCAAAAAAATAAAAATGAAAAGAAAAGAGTTCAACGCTCCCAACCCCAAAAACCATAATGTTGTACTCTTCTTGTCTATCTCTCAACTTCTTTTGCCTTCATCTTTATCTCTATTTTTTAAAATTCTTATTATTTGTTAATTTTTAATTCTTTTCTTCTTTTTCCCTTTTTTTTCTCCTTTGATTTTTATTTTCCTTTTTTTTTTCCCTTCATTTTCTATTTCTTCTTTGCCATTTTGAATATCATTCATCTCTAAGAACAACACCGCTTTATTTTTTAAGTAAAATTATTCTTAACTATTAATTTACTATTAATTTACTGACATATGAGAATAGATCTCTTGATATATCTCTCAAAATTTCTTGTACTTTGTTGATTTTTTGACTTTTTTGAGATATAGCAACTCCAAGAATAAATGTATAATCAATTCTATTTCATATTTTTTAGGGTTAATAACTTAACATTTTAGAGTAGATATAATATTTTATCATTTTAAATTATATTTTTCTATTAGAAAATGATGACATTTTCTTTTTATATGGTTCACTTATCGTGTTTTAAACCGGACCAAATTTATGATAATAACTCTACGACCAAAATTTCTTTCCACCCCAATCCCATCAGTGCGGTCAAATTGGGCATCAGGGGAAAATAATTTTTAATTAATTAACGGCCAACAGGAGGTGGGGAGCGGGGAACTTTCATGGCTGCTCGAACCCATTGTTGCTTTAGGCTCCCCCTTCATACTACTATGGGTTTCATATCCTCTGGGAATATATCAAAATCTGAGCAAAGCCCATAAAAGCTCAGAGTCAGCCCTCGTGAGAGACGATGGAATGGCAAGAAATGATTTGGTTAGGCACCTTATCACAGATTTCTCCCTCCCCAATTCATCCCCCTTTGCGAAATTGCTGGATTCATGCCTTCATTCAAAGTCCCTTCGAGACATCCGACGTGTTCATGGCCGCATTATCAAGTCGCCCTTTTCCTCCGAAATATTCATCCAAAATAGGCTGATTGATGCCTATGGAAAATGCGGTTGTTTCAAAGATGCCCGCCAGGTGTTCGACAAAATGCCCGATAAGAATACATTCACCTTTAATTCAATTATTACTGCACTCTCGAAATCGGGCTTTATTGAGGAAGCTGCAAGGTTGTTTGAAACGATGCCTAAGCCTGACCAGTGCTCCTGGAATTCCATGATATCTGGTTTTGCTCAACACGATTGGTTTGAAGAGGCCCTTGAGTATTTTGTTAAGATGCACAGGGAGGATTTTTCACTTAATCACTACTCGTTTGCCAGTTCTCTCAGTGCTTGTGCGGGTCTGAAAGAACTCAAAATGGGTACCCAAATACATGCTTCGATATCAAAATCCAGGTTTTCGCATGATGTTTATATGGGCTCTGCTCTTATTGATATGTACTCTAAATGTGAGACTGTGGGCTGTGCTCAGAAAGCTTTTGATACAATCAGGGAGAAGAATACTGTCTGTTGGAATAGCTTGATTACATGTTATGAGCAAAATGGTCCGGCAGGTGAAGCCCTAGAGATCTTTGTGAGGATGATGAATTGTGGGTTTGAACCGGATGAGTTAACCCTAGCAAGTGTGGTCAGTGCTTGTGCAAGCTTGTCAGCAATTAGGGAGGGCCTGCAAATCCATGCCCGCATTGTGAAATTTGATAAAATGAGGGATGATCTTGTTTTATCCAATGCATTGGTCGATATGTATGCAAAATGTGGTAGAATTGGTGAAGCCAGATGGGTTTTTGATAGGATGCCGATTAGGAACGTGGTGTCTGATACTTCCATGGTTAGTGGGTACGCAAAGGCAGCAAGTGTGAAAGCTGCAAGATTGATGTTCACAAAAATGATAGAAAGGAATGTGGTATCTTGGAATGCACTTATTGCAGGGTATACTCAGAATGGAGAGAATGTAGAGGCACTCAAACTGTTTTTAATGTTAAAGAGAGAATCCATTTGGCCGACCCACTACACATTTGGAAACATCCTCAAAGCCTGTGCAAATATATCTGATCTACAGGTTGGCAGACAAGCTCATACTCATGTTTTGAAGCATGGACTTCGGTTCCAATCTGGGCCTGAGCCGGATATCTTTGTGGGGAACTCTCTTATAGACATGTATATGAAATGTGGATCTGTTGAAGATGGGTGTCGGGTGTTTGACAAAATGACTGAAAGAGATTGGGTTTCATGGAATGCCGTCATCGTAGGGTTTGCACAAAACGGGCACGGAACTGAAGCCCTACAAATTTTCCAGAAAATGTTGTTATCTGGAGAGAAGCCTGATCACGTCACTATGATTGGAGTTCTATGTGCTTGCAGCCATGCTGGTTTGGTTGAAGAAGGGCGTCACTACTTTTACTCTATGAGCAAGGATCATGGTCTATCACCACTAAAGGATCACTATACATGTATGGTTGATCTACTTGGTCGATCCGGGTGCCTCAGTGAAGCAAAATACTTAATAGAAACAATGCCAATGCAGGCAGATGCAGTTGTGTGGGGTTCCCTTCTTGCTGCATGTAAAGTTCATCGCAATATTGAAATGGGGGAATATGTAGCGGACAAACTTATGGAGCTTGATCCTGAAAGCTCAGGTCCATATGTTCTTCTTTCTAATATGTATGCTGAGCTTGGACGATGGGGAGATGTAATTAGAGTAAGGAAGCGTATGAAGTTGCAGGGAGTTGTTAAGCAGCCTGGCTGTAGTTGGATTGAAATACAGAGTCAGGTGCATATTTTTATGGTTAAAGATAGAAGACATCCACGAAAGAGTGAAATATATTTACTTTTGAAAATACTCACTAAGCAGATGAAGCATGCTGGGTATGTTCCTGATTTTAATGACTTGGGGGCTTGTCAGGAGCAGAAAAGATCAGAATTGACTTTGTGTGGTTGATCTGCTGCTAATGGATGACCTGCTAATGATGAACTGTTTTAATATATTACATCATTGTTTGGTTCATGGTGACAGCTATTTTATTCCTAATCTACTCCTATTGGATAGTTATTATCTCGTCACTATGGAGCTTACAGTAGTTATTACTATTCAGGCCCTGTTCATGTCCAATCAAGAATAGCATTTCTCTTAGTACCCTCTAGGTTAGCTAGTCTATTCTCATGAAAGACTATGACTTTCTGTCCATATTGGACTCTCCGAACTAAACATGTTGATTGTTCCCGTAGTTGTTTTGACGATCACTTGAGCTGTATTATATACTTAAATCAAACCTAAATTTTTAAAAAATGCTGTATCTGTACGAAATTGAACTGCAATTAAAATTCTCTTATAAATGTCTTAGTTTTTTATCTCCTTATAGCGTTTGCACTTTCTGCTAATGCTTTCCTTTGTGTTCTATTCTTTGAATCATTTCTTGCCATCATTAAACATGGAGTTTACTAGTTTGAGAAATTGTCGGTAGAGTTAACCTTGATACGATGTTGATATGCACTCTTGCTCTTCAAATCTTTTCCGACATAGCAATGGAGGATTGAGAACATTTAGCAGCAGTGAAGAGTTTGTGGATTCCTGATAGTTGTGAGGATTCAGGATTGTTTTCTTGCTGCAACTCATTCAATACAGTTCTCTATTATATTCGTTCATCCAATCCATATGGTTGAGATTAGCAGAATGGACCAAAAATGATGTCATTTAGGGGTGCTACAGTAACTAACTTGCCTAATTCGGCACACTGCAAGGGTCTTCCCATTAAACATGAGATTTTTCTAACAAAACAGGCATTGTTTTGGGGTGCAGCACTGGGAATTGTCCTAGTTTAGTCAAAACAAAGTCATTTATTAGAAAAAGGGTGAGCATTATTTAACATGACGATGCCAAATTAAAAAATATGGCATCATATGAGAATATTTTTAAGAAAATTATATATTGATTCAAGATAGGAAGTTGTACCTTTATTGTTATAATTAAAACAAAATTTGAAACTCCTTTGCAAACATCTGTTCCTGATTGCATTGTTTGTTCAACTTCTAGATTTACAAGCTACTGTAATTATGAAGGAGATGAGAACAAATTTGTCCATACATGTTGTTGTATGGTGGGTCAATTTATTTTCTTCTGATGGGAATTCTATTCTTTATGTGATACTGTGGTTCTGGTAGAAGGAAAGGGGAGAGAATCAAAGGTTAAGAGTAGTTGTCCCAAAGGTATGTAAACCTATGTGAGTGAGTGAGTATTATATGACAGAAGAACCAGAGGCATTTAAATGGATATGTTTCTTCATCAGTAATGGCTTGCCGCTGCTTCTTCTTGCAGGTAAGAGAAGGTCATGTTGAGTTGATGCAGTTCCATACAAGTTGCTTGATTTTAAGGTTAGTTCGTCCCAAAGGTTAAGGTTTAGTTCTCCCAAAGTTAGTTGTCCCATTGCTTCTTCTTCATCAAAGGTTAAGGTTAGTTGCCCCGAAGCTATATAAACCTATGTTAGTGAACGAGTATCATATCACAGAAGAACCAGAGGCATTTAAATGGCTACGCTTCTTCATCAGTAATGGCTTCTTCTTGCAGGCAAGAGAAGATCATGTTGAGCTGGTCCTATTGAGAAGGTAATTGCAAAACATTTAACTTCATATTGTTCATTCTTGCACTTATTAACTACTAGTTTAATTGTTTGCTAGAAAATTCCAGTCACTCTTACATTTATGGTGGCGATGTCAAATGCCGGCTGGTCTCAACATATCAGTTGATTCAGCAGTAACTGTTCTGTTCAGTCGTATTCACAGATAGGCGTGAGTGTAACACATGGAATCCCACCAGTTCAAAGGGCACGTGTGCGTGTAAGATGTGTGTTCTATTGTGAGTTTGGAAACCCATTTAACTAAATGCCCAAACATGTGACTTATGAATTCTTAATTATTCAATATTACTTTCAATTTGTTACAAATATGACTCATTCTTTGTCGAAAAAATATTTGTACACATAATTAAGATATTAAACAAAGAAGAAAAAGGAAGCCTAACCTAGGTCATTAGTTAAAAAAAAAAAAGAAAAAAAAAACCACTTGCTGGTAGAGGCATTTCCTCATTTTTCTTTTTCTTCTTCCTCTCTTTGGAAAAGTCAAAGAGTCTTTTAAAAATGAAGATAAAAAAAATTATAACTTGCTGGTAGAGGCATTTCCACATTTTTTTTTTGTTTTCTTTTTGTTGTTCCTTCTTCCTAGTTTTGCAAAAGTCAAGGAGTCTTTTGAAAATGAAGATAATTAAGTGCATTGATTTTTCAAAGGTCAGCTTGACTTTGGAGGCCACATGAAGGTCCTCAACTTTATAAAATTGCAAAGAAGTCTAAAATTGTAGGAGTTTGTAACATTTGAAGAATTAAAAGATTCCTTTATTAGTAAAACCAAAATTATATTAGATCTGTGTTCACATGCACACAGAAAACATTACTCATACACATTTAGATAGAATGTTTTAATATTAAATTCTTGTATCATATGTGAATCATCCAGTTCATTCTAAGTGATGCAAAGATGAATAACCTTATAAAGCCTGTACGTGTAAAATAATGGCATGGATCTAGTTGAACACTTCTTGTGAAGTATTTATCATGAAAATTTACTTTAAATTTAATGATGCAAGCCTAACACTAAACTATACCACCTGTGTAAAAACAAAGAAAAACAAAGAAAAACAAAGAAAAACAAAAAAAAAAAACCAACAGCTCAAACTTGTCTCCTTGTTGCACATCCGGTGTTAATTTTTATGGAGACCCATTTGGGCCCTCAATGATAAAGAATGATTTCATGCCAAATATCATGTAGTGTGCTTTCCCTCATGTAATTATAACTATTTCATGCAAATTTTGTGAACCCTCCCCTCTTTACTCCTGAAAAGGGGTACATCATAGAAAATATAGAGTAGCTAGTTGGGGTTGATGGGTAAGGCTAAACCTGTTTATCCGGATTACCCTATCCTGATTTTTAGCTTAGGGATAACAATTTTTTACCCGTTTCAGTAAAAGGATAGGTAAGAGCAACAAATTTTTCCCTATTTAACTAGAAGGATAAGATAAGGGTAGAGAAGTGTTTTCACGTGTTTGGCTGTTTATCCAAGGGTATTTTTGTATATAAATACATATAAATTTATAAATATGTAGTGTAAATAACTATTATTAAGGTTTTAAGTTAGACTAATATAATTAAAGTAGCTTGCTGCTACATGGAAGACACTTTTAGATATATGATAAATATCTTAGGTTAAAATTTAAATTTTTTATTTATATAAAAGTTCACTTTGAGAAAATTTTTTTACTTGTTTTACCCGTTTACTGTGACACCCCATTTTTCCGAAGATACATGAAAAGAATGGTCATCACGGATTACAAAACTATCACTTGAGACTAACCGCAAATCGTACTAGTTATTTCATTGCATAAAATTATTATCATTACAAGCCCACTTTTATCTCCTTGGACTAATTCTTAGGGTTTTTTTTTTCTTCCTTTTTTCTGTTTTGGTCTGGTGCTATCCCAAAGGGGCTGCTGTGTCCCTTTAATAAGGAAGCATAAGAGAGAGAAAGAGAGATGGAGACATGTGTCCCATCAAAATTGATAAACACCCCATCAACATTGACGAGCAAATGTGTCCTATCAACATTGATGAGCACATGTGTCCCATCAACATTGACGAATGCATGGATCAAATCAAGGGGACCGCCCCTACCCCACATGTAACAACCCTAACCACAAGCTCCCACTTCTCCTAAAAGTGACACATGTCCACACACACTCACACACTACTCTTATCCTAAAATAATAGGTGGAAAGAATAATTAATCAATTAATAATATTAGCAAAATAGGCCCTAAAGTTTATGGATATTACATTAGGTAAGAAGAATTTTCACCTGTTACTCGTTACCCATTAGATTAGGGAAATTAGTTTTTTTTTTACAAATTTTATTTTACTCATTTGGTCAAGGGTAAGGTATTTAATTTAAGATTAGGGTAAAGGTGAAGTAAGGTCCTTACCCTACCAATTGCCACCCCTAATGGTTAGGTACCAATGTGCCAGTAAAATGTCTTTTGTCTTGAGGTTATTTAAATGATTTGAAATGACCAAAGAACAGAGTATATTCATTAGTCAACCATCCTGAAATAATATATTCTAGGGGTAAAATAGATCTTTGGCTCAAAGTTGAGGCTAGCAAGCATAAGCTAGTCCGTTAGATATAACTACAGTATAGTCATATCCAAGCTAAGAGCTAGTTTACTTGTCTATTGACTCGAATATCATGTGATCAACATCTCAGTTTCTGGCACAGGAGAGTGTGTTTCATTGTTATTTTTTTTGTAGTTTCAGTTTCTTTAATTCTCTGATTCTCATTCTTTTGTCTCTAAGGATGGAGATTCCACTTGTAGCCTGAATACCACATAAAATTCTATGATTTCCAATTGGGAAATAAAGGAAAGTCTACTATCCTGTCATCTCCTGTGTTGTTGGAATCCACTGAAACCGACTTCAAAAACATCTTTGGCAGATTTCTAAGTAATTTCACCCTGTGGAGAACGGCTGGTCAGGGACAACGAAGGGTCAAGAAATGGATTCAGGGGAGAAGCGGCTCAATGAGTTGGGATACAAGCAAGAACTGAGAAGAGAAATGGTGATGCTTTATTTGAGTTTCCTGTAATACTGTTTGGTTTCTTCCTTTCTATAGTTTTTAAAGAATTTCCTCCTTTTCTTCTTTGGGTAGCTCCTGAAGTTATTTTGATATTGAGTTTTGTTTAATTTTGCTGTTTTCTTGCTTGAAGAAATGTTTTAATTAAACTGGGTTTGTATCCTCTCATTTGCTGTAGACATTGTTTAAGACCCTTGCAATATCTATTTCAACGGTTACACTTTTCAGTGGGATTACTCCCATGTATGGTTCAAGCCTTCTCTATGCTGGCCCAGCAAGTCTCGTGTGGGGATGGGTGGTAGTCTCTTTCTTTACCTGCTTTGTCGGGGTAGCAATGGCTGAAATCTGTTCCTCCTTTCCGGTTCGTTGTGTTTCATCTTCTGATCTGCCTGAGCTTTATTTATTTACTGAACTTTAACTTAATTTAACAGTTGAGGAAATTGAATTTTAAGAGAGCTCGTTGTTTGAAATTTGCGCTTCTAATTGAATTGAATTCTATTTTTTTCTTATATATCAACTTGAGCAAAAAAATTGTTTCATTCAAAAAAGAAGAAGAAAGAAAGTAGAAGGCCAGAAAATGGTCAAATTGCTGACTGCTAGTATTCATTGTTAAAACAGAAAATATATGCTATAGAAAGAAAGATGGTCAAATTGCTGATTGTTAGTATTCATTACTAAAATGCAAAATATAAGCAAGTATAGAATATATTTCAAAACCCAGGTTACACCTATAGTCATCTGTGTTGTGTCAGCCTTAAAGGGTCAACATTTCCCACAATTCCTGCAAACCTACATTTTTTTGGTCCTACTTCCACACCATGCGTTTCCATTTTGGCACTTGCATCTATAGTTCTTATACTAAATTTTCTAAAACGCGTGCTGACTCTGTCACTGAAACGAGTAAATATTCGATGTTTTGATTCAACAGACTACCGGTTCTTTATACTTCTGGGCTGCCCATTTGGCCAGCCCTCGTTGGGGCCCATTTGCATCATGGTGCTGTGCTTGGCTGGAGACAATAGGGCTTGTAGCCGGCATAGGTTCACAGGTGCTGAGTCTTAATTTTTGGTATGGCAGTTTATCCCATTTGATGATGAGCTTTGGCTTGATTTTTACATTTAATTGTGTACAGGCATATGCAGGATCACAAGCAATGCAAAGTATCATTTTATTGAGCACAGGAACAAATAAAGATGGAGGATACTTTGCTCCTCGATGGTTATTCCTATGCATGTGCATTGGGCTTATAGTCATATGGGCAGCAATCAACACATTTGCCTTAGAAGTTATTGCTATCATCGACATAATTTCAATGTGGTGGCAGGTATCACTTTCCTCTTTGCTTTCTATGATATATAATTACTATTTCTACGTTTGCAGTGCAGTGTTTGGATGCATATAATGTGGTTGGGAAAGGGAAGCAAAGTTACAGAGAGAAATAAGAAAAGGAATCGGGCTCATATACGAAGAGTTTGGACCCATTTTCTTTAATCAAGATCTATTAATTGATCAAGAGTAAGCAAAAACTGGAAACACTAAGAACACAAAACAAACTCAAGATTTTGAATTTCATGTTGTGGAAATACCCTTTTGAATAGATAATTGAAGTGATAACAAATATAAACTACAATGAAATATAGTAAACTAAATAAAGAGAATGACACCAAACTTACGTGATTCACTTAGAATACGCTACGTCCACGAAACTGCTGCATATCTTCATTGTATGGAAAAAATAGTACACACTCCTTCTCGCCTACAAGCATTCTTACAAATAACTTCTCCCTCACACCTTTCTCTACCTAAACTCAAGGGAGAAAGGAATTTAACAATATAGGGGAAGTTCTAAAATGCTTCTTCTTGGTGTGTTTTGAAATAGGAAGAGAAAGTCCCTATTTAAAGGCTTTAGGAGCCATTTCATTCTTCAATCTTTCCGATGTGGGATTGTGACCTCAACATTTCACTGTTGAAGTAATTTGTATGAGACTGAAATTAAAATATGACAACAAAATCAGTATCTTCTAGTTCCTTTATAATGGAGTAAATCCTAATTTTTTTAAAAAATTAATTCAACCACAGCAATATTTAGGTGTCTATTTCTGACGCTGAGTCAATCACATGGAAAATTTCATGGTTTTGATTTCTTTTGAATAAGCATTTCTGAAATTATGCGGCTTTCAGCAATCAATTTCTGACTGTAACTCCTCTTATTCAGATAACTGGGGGGTTAATTATTGTCATCATGCTTCCCTTGGTGGCTCCTACTACACAACCAGCTTCTTACGTGTTTACTTATTTCAAAACAGCAGCAGAGTCAACTGGGATATCGAACAAAGTTTATGCAGCCATTCTATCTGTCCTCATGAGTCAGTATGCTCTTTTTGGATACGATTCAGCGGCTCATTTAACTGAGGAAACAAAAGGCGCAGATAAGAATGGTCCAATTGCTATTCTCTCTAGCATTGGAATAATCTCAGTTCTTGGATGGGCTTATGTCTTGGCTCTTACGTTTAGCGTTCAGGTATGTTCTGAACAATAGCTTATGAGTTCTTCTGTAAGTGGCGCAGATAAGAAGCAGTCAGGTAGTTGTTGAATCTATTATGTAGCTGAATCTTTCTTTTTAGGATCCAAGCTATCTGTATGACCCAACCAATGAGACTGCAGGAGCATTGTACCTGCTCAGATACTCTACGATGCATTCCATGGAAGATATCATAATGCGAGTGGAGCAATCATGATACTCTTTGTCATATGGGGATCATTCTTTTTTGGTGGGCTTTCAGTGATTACCAGTGGAGCCAGAGTGGTAAGTCAATTAGCTAATTTACAATTATAGATGACTAGCTACGGTGGTGGCAAATAGCATTTTTCCAAACGTATAAACTAGCTGGCGATACACACACATGCACATAGTAGAGGTGAATTTTCAAATTTCTTTGCTCTTAGACGTTAATATTGATAATTTACCTTTACAAAAATGATGTTCACTTTGGTAACCCAATTAAGTACCTTAAATTGAATGCAGTTAGTATTTATCATGATTTGTAGCTTTAGAGAAAGGGGTGAATTGACGAAAGCACACCTCCAATACCCTAAAACAGGCATGAGAATCACATATTTATAATATTTATATCAGATTGCAATGTTGAAAGAAGGATCTTTGTCTTTAATACAAAAATATGTGCTTCATTATAATGGATACTATCGAATATTGCACATAATTGCAGAATATTTTATAATATCTTCATATCTCTACGAGGATATTTTACTAATTAATAGAGTATCTCCAACAAGATTAAATGCGTTTGATATTGCCCTGTGACTATTGTTTAAAATGGTAAAAAAAAAAAAAGTCACAAAAAATTATAAGTCGAAGAGACTCCACCTATCACCTATCTTTGAAAATGCTTGCCCAGATATTTCTTAAATATAATTAATCCAACCCAATATTTATCTATCACTTAAAATGTCCAGTATTAGGATTTCAGTAGTTAAGATTATAAGTACTTAAATTCTCAATTCTTCCAAACGCGTCAATATAAAATGCTCCACCTTCTTTTATTATAGCTAATGTTCAACCCCAGTGAAATCCTATAAATTGTCACTTCACTAACTTTACACAGTCAACATGTTCTCGTCATTGCACTGCAGTTACACTGATCATTTTGCTCCAGGTATATGCTCTGTCAAGAGATGGAGGAGTCCCCTTTCATCTGTGTGGCGAAAAGTGCATCCGAAGCACAAGGTACCCTCAAACGCAGTGTGGCTTTGTGCAGCCATCTCCATACTTATGGGTTTTCCCATCCTCAAAATCAACGTATTATTCACAGCCATAACTTCTATATGTACAATCGGGTGGGTCGGGGGTTATGCGGTTCCGATATTTGCGAGAATGGTGATGGCAGAAGAGAACTTCAGAGCCGGTCCATTCTATTTGGGGAGAGGAAGAAGGCCAGTTTGTTTGGTTGCATTCTTGTGGATTTGCTATACTTGTGCAGTGTTCACCTTGCCGACACTGTATCCCATCACTTGGGATACTTTTAACTACGCGTCGGTCGCTATGGGCTTGGTTTTGGGGATGATAATGCTATGGTGGATGCTGGATGCTAGGGAATGGTTCAAAGGTCCTGTTAGGAACATCGACTTACAAAATGGAAATGCTTAATCTCAATGGTATTTATAATGTGCATCAGTCCTTTCTTATGTTACCCATATTGGTGCAGACAAAATATAGTCGATGTTAACTCTGGATGCGGGGATATGGTTCCTGTTGATTCATACTTGCTGCGTGAATTCGGGCTCATACACATTTTTCTACAAAGTATGATATGTATAGAATCCATTATTGGACCTTCTGACGTCAATGATACAAGATTTGTAGTGCTTTGGTGAAAGGATAATCCCAGTTCGGATCTAAAAAAATGATGTTGCTTTGATCAAATGTGTTAATGATGATCATGTTTTTAAATGTTTTTTTTTTTCAATTACAAAATGATATTGTTGCCAAGGGTTCGACCTTTACTCTCTATTTAATTCAATTTCAACAGCTTTTTAAGACTGGAAGTGAGACAAGAAACCCTGGGGGAACCTTGCTCTCCTTCTCCCTCGTATCACCAGAAAACCCCGCACACCACTAGAGCCCAGGCAATAAGTAGCGGTTTTGGTAATTTGTTTTCCGAAACTCTGTAAAAAGACGGCGCTCTATTTTGAACCTTTGGCATGCATTTATGGTTCTCCCCATATGCTACTTTTATTTACCGGGAAAACCAAGGAACACCTCGTGGGATGGAAGTTTAAGAGACAATTTTCTTTACCCTAAAATCACGAACGTTTGAAAGTGGCTGGACAAGGTTTTAAGTTTGAGTCCCTCTCTTGCCTCGCATTTAATTCCTTAGGACCACCCCGGGGGTGAAGCCCACTAATCAGCCGACTGTGTGGGACCAGGGGACTACCCACTCCGGTGAGGATTAAACCGCTTTGTCGTCAAAAAAAAAAAAAAAAATTGGCATGAAGGTTTGATTTGTCTTAAGTTGAGATCTTTCACATATGTTTTGATGGCATTGGGTAGCAGATCAACAGTTGGACCAGTGACTGCAAGGTGAAGTTTCCATGAAGACAGACCCACACTCTTACACAGCAAGGAGAAAAATGTAGTGGAGTCCTTCCTTCTTGTAGTTCATCGACAATGCTCTTACGTTTCAAGATGCTATAGCATTTGTTTTTGAAGTTTTGCAACAGGTGATCCCAAATGGTTGGTGAAGAGTCTTGCGATAACTGTTTTGCACTGAAAAAAACTAAGTCTTTACACACTTTTATGATCTAAAAGGGCTTTACTTGCGACATGAGCTTAACCGTCGGGTAGTTGTGTTGCGTGCACCGATTGTTTCCAAATGCGCTCTTCATATCAAACTGATGACTTGCGGTTAAGAATTGTCGTAACCTATACTCTGAGCTTTAAACTGTCTATAATTAGGATGAATGGACCTTCCTGATTTCTCAGGTTGCATGAAAGCTGACAGGCTCATTAGCACACCTTTTGGTTAAGTGAGGACTTGCTAATGGGAAGTCCAGAATTAGGATGAATGAAACTTACTGATTTCTTCTGCTTACAAGTCATTTTGTATGTTCTAGTCATTGACCAGGACCAGTTGTCATTTGTTACAGTCCAGAAGCTCCATTTTTTTTGGACACTAAATGCTGTGCTTGCACCTCTGAGGGGGCTCTTACTTCAAAAGCCAGGTTCTTGT
Source organism: Santalum album (assembly GCA_034195605.1). Classification (NCBI taxonomy): domain Eukaryota; kingdom Viridiplantae; phylum Streptophyta; class Magnoliopsida; order Santalales; family Santalaceae; genus Santalum; species Santalum album. The sequence goes on from JAXCHL010000039.1 coordinate 232,753, forward strand.
GTTTTCCTTCCATTTTTCGACTGGCAGCTTCGATTCCGCTGCTTGCACAGTATCTGTCAGAAGCAGTGTTTACGGAGACTTGCCGCTGTTTAAATCTGCAGTGAAATTAGTAGAGTACCCACTACTCCTTGTATTTACATGCTTATGTTGCATAAATGTTACATTTATATGTTACATTACTGTGCTGCTGGTGCAATTGCTCCATTTCAAAAACTGCAGGAAACCATGCAACGAGGGGGAACAGTTTCAGTGCTCAATGAATACCGAGACTGAGTACCCTTTGAATGTATACAGGGACAAGGGAAATAGAAATATCTGATTCAATTTAGATTTATAACCGAATATGATACGAGTCTAGATTTGTATGGATGCGAACAGTGAGTACTCATTATTTATGAATATAAGCTCCAAATCTCAACATCCATCGATTGCGTGAAATTTTCTCGTTACGAGTGATCGATACGTAAACATTCCACCTTCTTGATGTGCCCCCCTAGATTGCTAGACTCTAATTGCTCCTAAATTAACTCTGGTCTAAAATCTAGTGATGACCCTCACTGCCACTTATACAATGGAAGCATCATATAAGATTTCTTCTCTCTGATAAGATTCTTCCTTTGTCATTGTTGATCAGCAAAGCTTACGTAAACTCCCATTTATCTTTGTTTATATATCGAAAAGTCCACCTCTCATGTTGGAAATACATTTTATACGCTGCATTTTTTTCAAGCCTTTGACCTCTATTGTTGCACCTCCAAAAACAAAAACAAAAAAAGAAAAAGAAAAAGAAAAGGTCAACCTTACGTTGCATCTGGTCAGTGATAGAATGACAATTAACTTTTTCATTTTTAAAATTTTAAATTTTTTTTTTTTGTTAACCTCTGTTTTTAGGGGTAAAACCATAAAAACCTTTGGGTTATATGATGGAGTTCATAGAATAAAATTAATTTACATTACAATATCACCTTTATAGTTTTTCTTCTCAAAAAAAAAAAAGTAAAAAAGGAAAGCGAAAAAGAAAAGAGAAGGCAGGGACAACCTTTATTTAGATATGTTTTTTTTTTTCGTTTTTTTATTTTGTATTATATAATTTAAAAATTCAATATATCCGACACAAATACGATCTATCTCTGGGAAGATGGCGGATGTTTGAAAAAAAGCAATATGATTAGGTCGGCTGACACAGTCTCCCCACATTGGGTCCTCTAATCACATGGCCTTATCTTCTCCAGAAGGTTCGCGCCTCTATTACGGCCCCTATCAATAGCTCTATCAGAATGTCCCATCATCAAAAACGATAAGGTAATAGATTCCTATACGAACCCAAAATCTAATAGCTTAAACCTTTGCATCAAGTTAACATGCATTTGAGTAAGGCGCTTATTCGATTATGAAATCTCAACAATATATATTAGAGATATGTGTTAGCTTGGGTACAAGTGATCATATACAGTTACAATCACCGGGAATCATTGATTGGATTGAGCGAAGTGTGCCTTCAAATGAACTCTCATGCTCTTAGGTGATGTTTGTTTGTACTGAATTAGTGTTAAATGGCTTTAAGTGCTGATTTGGTTAGATGTGTGGCTCATTCAGAGCATTTGGTAATATCTCTGAATAGCTCTTAATGATTTCTGATCCATCAGCAGTCAAATTGGTGCTGAATGTATCCATAGTATATTTTATATCTTAAATGACGAAAAAAACCTTTATAAATAAAAGTTCAAATGCTTTTAGTACCAAATCCACTCCACTCTCACACCCTTAAGCCAAGTTCAGCTCCTTTTCCTTGCTTTCACTTTTTAGAAAGAGAGGGAGAATTAAAAGAAAAAAGATTAATGAAAACATTAGAGATTTCAAATGTTTGAAAATATTAATTTTGATTTGTAGATTTTGATATTAAAAATGTGAGACAATTAATTAATTAATAAATTTAAATGCATGACTTAATAAAAATTAAAATATTAACAAAGGCAAAATTAAAAATACAGGTTATTTAGGCTTTCATTTAAATATATAATTAAACAGTTTTATTATTATATATTCAACATCTCTCATTACACCTCTTATCTATTTAGTAGAATTTAAATTGATCTCAAGCATTCCGCACTTAATGCTGAATTTTAATGGATGCCATAGTCTCTCCCAAGAATTCTCGCACTCATTTGAACGCATTAGGCTCAAAATTTAGAATCCACCATTCAGATGAGAGCAGCTTTAGAAGTGCCTAGAGTATACGCAGAAACGAAACAGGAGTTTTGGGTCCTATACATTGGCATAGTGCACCTAACGCCTTACCACGGCGGATCTGAACCATAAGCTTTTCTAAAGTACATATATTGTGGAATTAGACTTCTTGTTCAAAGAATTTTTACAAATGTCAGATTTAGCATCAATTTGAGTTCTAATTTGGTTGGAGGTCATTGATAACTATTCAGAGGCATCACCAAACGCTTTGAATGAGCCCACCTCTGATTGATTTAGCATTAAGAGCCATTTAGCACCAATTTAGTGAAAACAAACGCAACCTAAGATGACATTTGTTAAAATTCAGCATTAAGTACAGAACGCTGAAAATCGATCTAAATTTTAATGAATAGATAAGAGGTGCAATAAGCAATGCTTAATATATAATAGTAAAACTATTTGATTACATATTTGAATAAAAGCCTGAATAACCTATATTTTTAATTTTGCCCCTCGTTATTATTTTTTATTATTTATTTATTAAGTCATGCATTCAAATTTATCAATTAATTAACAGTTTCACATTTTTAATATCAAAATCTGTAAATCAAAATTAAAATTCTCATAAATTTTAAATCTCTAATCTTTTCATTAATTTTTTTCTTTTAACTGTCTCTCTCTCTTTGGAGGTGTACAATTAGAAGCAAAAATAAAAGAACAAAAAAAGTGAAAGCAAGAAAGGGGAGTTGAACTTCACTTAAGGGTGTGAGAGTGGAGTGATTTTGCCACTAGAAGCATTTGAAATTTTTAATTTTGATTAAGTTCTTTGATTTGAAAATTTTGATATTAAAAATGTGAAGCTGTTAATTAATCGATAAATTTGAATGTATGACTCAATAATAAATAAATAATAATAATACTAACAAGTGTAAAATTAAAAATATAGGTTATTCGGGCTTTTATTAAAGTATGTAGTCAAGCAGTTTTACTATTACTTATTTAGCATTTCTTATTATATCTCTCATCCAACCAGTACCAATTTAGCACGTGTTCAGAATTAGAGGCTAATTAGACTTATTTATTAAATACAACCTTAGTCTCCCTCTCATGTCAAGAATTCTCGCACTCATTTGAATGCGTTAGACTCAAAACTTAGAGTCCACCATTCAAATGAGAGCTGCTTTAGAAGCGCCTAAAATATACGCGGAAACGAAACAGGAGTGCATATATTGCACTTCACGCCTTACCACGGTGGATCTGTACCATAGGCTTTTCTGAAGTACATATATTATGGAATTAGAGTCCTTGTTCGAAGAATATATATATACACACCCTCTTCTACCGCTTCTCTCCATTCAAAACCACCCTCTTTCATTCTCCCTTCCTCCTACTTCACTCTCCCAAACTCTGCCACAAAACACGCACACACTGATTCCCAAGTAGAAAACACTCAAACTCCCCCAAACACCAACTTGAACCTCTCCTTTCAGATATTAAGGCCTTCTCTTCCAACACAAGATGGGAGAAAATCCTAAGCTCCCCCACGCATTAGAGCTTTCGATAGATGTTCTCCCCCGAACCGCCTCTAAATGCTTCGACGACGATGGCCGGCTCAAGCGAACGGGCACCGTGTGGACCGCAAGCGCGCATATAATAACTGCAGTGATCGGGTCGGGGGTGCTTTCCTTAGCCTGGGCCATCGCGCAGTTGGGATGGATCGCTGGCCCCGCCGTCATGTTCTTGTTCTCCTTCGTCATTTACTACACCTCCTCGCTCCTCGCCGACTGCTACCGTTCCGGCGATCCTGTTTCCGGCCACCGTAACTACACTTACATGGATGCTGTTCGCTCCCATCTCGGTAGAACTTCTCTCAATTTCCCCAAAGTTTGTGTACTATTTTCAGCTGCATACGGTGAAAACTAGTAGTATTAGTTACTAAGAAATTGGTACGACATCTGTGTTTGCAGGCGGAGCTAAGGTGAAGATATGTGGGCTCATTCAGTACTTTGGTCTGTTTGGGGTGGCCATTGGGTACACCATTACTGCATCTATAAGCATGCTGTGAGTTTCACTAGCTCATGATGTCTGCCTTTTTTTATTTTTTCTTTTGGGTCTTGTTTGGATAAATCAAAATTGGAGTGCTAATCAAGTTCATCTTCAATGAATGAATCAAACAGGGCAATAAAAAGGGCGGATTGCTTCCATGAGAAGGGGAAGAAGGACCCATGCCACAGATCGGGCAATCCATACATGATCATTTTTGGCATTACTGAAATTGTATTCTCCCAAATCCCAGACTTCGACCAGATTTGGTGGCTCTCCATCGTCGCCGCGGTCATGTCTTTTACGTACTCTTCCATTGGTCTCGGCCTCGGTGTGGCCAAAGTTGCAGGTCTAATATGTTGAATTGCTTCTTATGTCATCTGTCCATATAGTATCCACTTAAATCATGAAGAACAGGGGGGAAAAAATGAAAGCTGTGACTTATACGTGTTCATGATTAATGAGCAGCCGCAGGGGAATTCAAGGGGAGTTTCACAGGCATAAGCATTGGAGCAGTAACTCGATCTCAGAAGATCTTTAGAAGCTTCCAAGCTCTAGGGAACATTGCTTTTGCATACACTTACTCTGTCCTCCTTATTGAAATTCAGGTGATTTCACGTTTTTTTACCCATTTCGAGATAATTTTGTTACCCGAAATATAGATTTTTTTTTTTTTTTGTTAAAAAAGGAAAATGTGAAGCTAATGCAATTTTTTCTTCAATGCAAAAGGATACCATAAAGTCCCCACCATCAGAAGCAAAGACGATGAAGAAGGCCACCATAGTGAGCATCGCAGTGACCACGGCCTTCTACATGCTGTGTGGGTGCATGGGCTACGCCGCCTTCGGCGACCTCGCGCCGGGTAACCTCCTCACCGGCTTCGGCTTCTACGACCCCTTCTGGCTCCTCGACATCGCCAACGCAGCCATCGTGGTCCACCTCGTCGGCGCCTATCAAGTCTACTGCCAACCCCTCTTCGCCTTCGTCGAGAAACACGTCGCCCCCCAGTGGCCCGAGCTCCAAATCCCAGTCCCGGGCCTCGGCTCGTTCAGGCTCAACCTCTTCCGGCTCGTGTGGAGGACCGCGTTCGTGATAACGACCACCATCATTTCCATGCTCCTCCCCTTCTTCAACGACGTCGTCGGGCTCTTGGGGGCGTTATCGTTCTGGCCCCTCACCGTCTATTTTCCTGTGGAGATGTTCATTGCGCACAAGAGGATCCCCAAGTGGGGAACGAGGTGGGTGAGTCTCCAAATCCTGAGCATTTCTTGCCTCGTGGTCTCCATCGTCGCGGCCTCGGGATCTATCGCGGGCGTCGTGCATGATCTTTCCATCTACCGTCCGTTCAGGACCACGTACTGAAACCATGGAGTCGGCAGATTTCAGTTTTGATGTTCAAATGGTGAGAATGAGTGGTGGTGGGATTATGTTCAGTCCTTTTCTAACTAGCGCTTAATTGTGTTGTTAATGGAAGTGTAAAACGGATTTGTATCTATGTAAACAAGTGTTAGGGCCGGGCGTTGCCCGGAAGTTGCTTTATGATGTAAGTCACACTTACCTGTGGTGTGATGACTGTTGTAAACGAAGGCTCATGGGGCTTTTTGATTTTTAAAATCATAATTCTTTTTTCTATTTTTAACAAATTCAACTCATCCTTTCTCACCATTTGATTTCTTTAATTCATAGATTTCGTTCACAGAATGTAAGAACTTGCATATTTTCTTTACAGAATGAAAGAACTTGGCATAAATGACTAAATCCGTCATGTCCTCCTTTTAGAGGACTGGCCTTTAATTGGATCAACGTAGTAACATTCCTTTTTAAGAATGAAGAGAATATAATAATATTTTATATAGGGAAAGAGGCACTTATTATGGGGATCTTTATGGTTGTGAATTTCATAAAAAAATATTACAAAGAAAATTCAAAAATTGGTCTATGTACATTTATAATAAGATCAGGTGATAGCATAATCCTAAATCATAACATCAAGATTAATTGAGATGCTCAAAACTTACCGAGGCATTATTTATTGGGTGCGGTAGTGGCTAGAGAAATAGCTATTCGCCCAAAGAATTTATAGGGAGCTATGTACCATTGAAGGGTTGGGAGAAGATCTTCGGTTATGGGGTGTTTCCATTTGTATATAAAGGGGTGTAGGTTATCAAGAAGGGGATTAATTGGAACATTAAAAAGGTAGAAATTGGAGCATTTTGAATTTGGAAAGAGATGGATGACATCTTTCACGAGTAAGGGTAAAGATAATATCCTTTTACTTTTCTGCATAAATATTTTTTTTCTAGTGCCATTAATACGGAGAGAGAGAATATGAGAAGAAAAGGGAAGGAAAGATGACACATGCCAACTTATGAAAGCTGAAGCATGGCATATAATAAGATGGTGCGTGAAAAATAAACTACAAGTTCAGTTGTAATTGCCTCTAAGAGTCCTTCGTGTGAAATTGCCTTTATGACTTCTCTAATCAATTGTTGATTGTAACAAAGAGATGAATTTATCTCTTCATATTCTTCTTAATTGAATTTAAGGTATTGAGAAAGATAAAGAGATTGGTGAGACACATTGGAAAAACCTAAGTAGAGGAATATAGGAGAGTGAAAAAGGTTGGGGATTATATTTAGATTTTCATTCAGAGTTTGAAGCTAACTTATTGATTTTCCATCAAACCAATAGGAAGCTTATTCTCAATTTTGAAAAGATGATTGGTTCCATCTTTTTCCATTACTAAAGATAATTCATCAATTGAGAATCCCTTTCTTACCTAGAAATCTAATGCTTCTCTCTTTTTCTTCTGATAACTCACTTCTCTTCATCATGCTTTACATATTCCTTCATCATGATCATATGAGATTGCTATCGGAATTGACTTTGGAATGTAGACTGCTTCATTAAGCAAGGTTGCTTAGCTCGATTTGTTCATCTTTGAGAGAAAAATGCTTGAATGATTACCTTTGGGAAACAGTATTTGCAAACGTGACGAGACAAGAAGAATTAGTAGATTTTGGTGCTGATTTGGAGATTTTTTATTGTAAGCAAGAGTTAATGGTAGAGATTAGATCTAGATCTAATTACAAGCTTATGAACCAAATTACTAGCTCTTTCCTTTCTAACAAATTCAAATTGGGAATGGTTCGAGCTTGGGTATTTATTGTACAAGATTATTTCTAAAATGTGGAAAAACAAAGAAAGTTAATGTTTTTATTATTTCTTTCCATTTTCTATCACATTTATACTCAGTTATTTAGTCTTCAAATTTAAGGGCAGTTATAAATCAGTAATAAGAAATATAATTACCAAAAAAAAAAGTAACAAGAAATATCACAAGACATGTCAAAAGTAACCTAACCAAATTGTCTTAACTCATTCCTTGTGGGGTCATTTGTTGCGTAGAACAAAAGATTATGTACATTGTACAAACAAATCAGTGTTTAAATGCTTCTAATATAAATTGAATGGCTCTCTTTTGCTTTAAGAGCATACACTTCTATTCCAAAGGTAGTGAAACATAACCATTTATTCTCTTCAAATTTTTCTTATTCAAATATTCGTTTTTAGTTGCTTTTATCAACTTACATGGGGGATTGCATCCAGAATAAAAATAAAGATCTGTTGCTGTCCGTATGTTAAGAAATAATTAAACAATTATCTAAAACATAATGGGTTGCATGAGAAGAATATAAATCTAATCATTCCAAGAAAGAAGTAATAATACTAAATTGCTTGGAACGGTATAATAATACTAAAATGCTTGATAAAATAGTCAAGCTAGAATGCAAAGAAAAGTAATGAAAACTCAAAGCATGGAATTGGAAACTATAGTTTATCCAGTAATAATAAACAAAAAGTTGACACATGAAGGTGCAACCAATTTATGTTCTGTTTTTTTTTTTTTTTCCAAAGACTGGCTTCGAAGATGAAAGTTGAATATGTTGGGGTTGGTTCTTATGTCATCACATGTGCGCTGTAGAGATGGTTTTAGGGGGTCTTGCATCTTAGTGAGCAGGTGGGGATTAGGGGACAGCGCCTCCCCCAGCAGAAGCCAGGCCAATGAAATGTTTGAGCTTGGGTTTTTTTTGGTATGGTGGTAGAAGGATAATATTTGCGATGCCCTAATTTATGAGTATATATATGCTATTTTTTTTTCCTTTGATCCCATATGAGTGATTTTTGACCAAAACCCTAATAATAATATTGGTGTGGATTTCTCTCTACTGGACGTAGTCGTACAATGGGGTTAACCAGGATAAATCCATCTCTTCCTTTTTTCTTTTTTCTTGTGATTAATTGCTTAACAGATTCTCGTGACACCGTTTAGAATAAAAATAGGCCGAAAATTAAAATTACAAGAAATACATATTATCGAGGTTTTTTTTTTTCTTTTTTTCAAAGACTCGTCTCGAAGATAAAAGTTGAATAAAAATAGGCCCAAAAGTAAAATGGTAAAAGAAATACATATTGTGGGAAACGGGACGTCAGGTTGCTCATCTCATGATGAGCATAAATTTAACTCTGTCTCTAATGAATCGATTTTGCAATTTTCGGTAAGATTTGCAATCGACTCTACGATTGTGCCATCTAATCCCTAAAAGAAGTGAAACTTTAACAAAACTATGTAGATTTTATTGTGTCCCTTATAATAATAATAAGCTGATCATGCACAACTCAAATATTCCTTTGACTCAAAAAAAAAAAATCAAATATTCTTTGTAATTATCTTCAAGGCTCACATCCACATAAGACTATTGAAAGGGATTTTAACCGTTTGATTAAAAATTCTATTCACATCCCACTAACTCGGAAGGTCTAAGCAGTGTCGGATTAGAATTGAGGTTTCATCAAAACGGTTAAAAGTAGACTTCAATTTGATCAACAACTTGGAAAATTTAAGCCTCATCATATCTGAAATGAGGCTTCATCTAAACAACCAAATTGAAGACTTTAATTAACAACGGCGATTGTAAATTTCAACTATTTAGATGGAATCTTGTCCATAGTCAGGCGGGGGTTCAAATTGTAATGGCTAGTAGAGTATACATTTAGTTTGCTCAATGATGAAATGAGCATGCAAGTAACTTCAAATAGTTATGTAAATGTAAAACAAGGAAATAAATAAATTATAGGAATGCGGTGTCAAGGTGTTTATGGCACCACTTGATGTCACAGTATTCAACTTGTGCCATGAAATCATGCAATCACGTTATAATTGGAGATGCGAATGACAATTCTTAAATGACAATTCTTAAGTGTCAGGGGTAGAATCATCACCACCACATATCTGGGAATGGTCATTCCCGGTGCATAACCAAACAAATGGGATGCCAATCAAGTTGTTCCCTTAAATCAATTTGCACGCACGGTTAGATCATCTTCTAGCAAGTTGGCTTGGATAGGATAATCTAATCCACTCGCTTTACTGTTGTACGAAGCCGCCTGGTTAACTTTCCTCTGTATTATAGTGGCCAAATTAAGAATAAATCTACTAGTAAATCTCACGCACACTCTTCACGCCAAATTATTGAAGTGGTGCATTTTTATCAATCCATTCATTACTACTTATCTAAAGTACCTCCTGAAAGAGCCACCGAAAGCAAAGAGAATGTGTGGAATGTACAAGCAGCGTTACTTTCGAATTAAAGGCATGCACCCTCGGTTCTTATCATTCACATTTTCCTCTCCTTGATATGTCCCACCTCCAAATGATATTCATCATCGTCCTCACCCCAATGCTCAAAAACTTCTTTCTCGCCTTCTCGTGCTCAATATGACAGCAATGGAAGGGGAGTCGTAGCTTTTGTGAACACCTCCAAAACGACAACGCACCCAAAAGTAACAAACAGAACGATCGGGTGGACAAATTATATGGAAATCACATCCCAAGAGAATCACGGGGAGAGAACCAGAACCACTACCCAGAAATAGAGACTCTGACACATGTTTCTTTCCGGAAACTTACATCCTTATGGTGGTAAAATAGAAAAGGCAAGGAAAAAAAATGAAAAACATTAGGGGTACGGTACTCGCATGTGGGTAGGACCCACCCTTAGTATGTGATGGTGGGCCCATCTGCATATGAGTGTCGGTACGCCCAAAAGGATTCACATAAAATTTACTGTTCATCCAATGTTCTTTTTTCGAGTCATTGGTAGACGGCAATCAAGTAGTAATTTTTTGATTGATTGTGGGATTGATGAGTAAGGAATCAGTAAAAGTAGCCATTTAATCGGCAGTTATTAAGTTGATTTTTTATGGATAAAACTCACTAGAAAACAGTCTTTTAATGCGAAACTTTAGTGACAAAAAAAAATAAGATTAATGAGTTTCTAAAGCCAAAGCGATTGAATATCTATCTGCATCACATTCCCACACCACATCTCAAGCACCTACGTGTACCAACTTACGAGTTGTCCTCTTGCATGGATATCTATCAGATTTCTGTTAAACATTCATATTCTCTATGGGACCCTTTTTTTTTTTTTTTTTTTCCAAATTTTACAATGAGCCACATGTTCCCATTCCAGCATCATTTTCCCTATTTCCCTATAATGTGCTCTTAGCATCACTTTTAGCCAAACAAAAAGTTCTTTTAGTTTCATCATGGCTTTTCCAAAAAAACACTCATCCCTAACTCCTTCAAGAAGCAAGATAGCATTTTATTGCTTGGGGAGATGGAAATTTGAGAAAATGTACCTTTTTCCAGGGGGAAAGGGAAAAAAAAAAAAAAAAAAAAAGGGTTTTAGAGAAACAAATTGTGTATTCGACCAAGCAAATATATCTAGATTTAGGGGGGAAATTATACTGGCCAATCAGTGAGTAGACCCAGACAGTAATAAGCATTCAATGGTTCGAGTCAAAGTGGTGGACTGGGTCGATAAATAATGGAAATAATTTATTCATTTCTTTATAAGTGATAAACCCAAGAATCATGTCATGGATGGGGTTTTGTATTGCGTGGGTGATCATGACCAATAGAAAACAGCCACCTATAGCACCACGGATGATGCAGGGCTGCACATGAATGGGAGCCATGGAAAGTGCGGCTGCTGGTGGTGTGCCCTACTTATCCCCAGACGTACTAATACCAGTAGACCTCATAAGCTCATCTTTGACCCATGCTCTCCATCGTTCAAATGAATCACTCGGAAGGAATTCTGAAGAGAATACAATATTTTTTTTTTATTTTTTATGAATGGAATAATTTCTGAAATTTTGAAATGAATGTGATTGGTTTGTTCCTTGATGGTAAGGCCATATATGCAGTCAGGATTTATTGCCCAACGAGTGTGAGAGTGATGATCCCCACATTAATGAGTGCTAGGAGAACCTTATTAGGGATGATTTTCTTTTATGCACTTATCAAATTCTTCTTCTTTCATAAATGGGACTTCTCTTTCTTCTTCTTTCCCCTTTCTTTTGTCCGCATAAAAAAGTGGGTGACAATGGTGTATTGATAGCAAGTCTCATCAAGTCGAGCAAAAACGCTCTCTGCTTAAGACTGATCAGCCTGCCAAGATAAAACAAACTGCATAGATTGAATATATTTACAGAATAAATACATCATTGTTCCAATACAAACTTAGTCATAAGGTGTGGGACACCACAATCACTCTTTTCTTGACCATTCACATGTAAGGACGATTTTTAGGTTGAATCTTTCTTCACATGCAAAAGTAAAAAAAACAACGTAAAGAGTTTCTTTCATGCCATCATTATTAGAATGGAAGTCTTTGAAAAATAAATGATTTATCAGTTTCAACTCCAAAATGTTTTGGACAAGCGAATACGTGGAATTAAAGAAATAATTCCTAAATCATTACCTGATAGCTTAAACTTTATGCTTTAAAAGGCATTTCAAAAGGAAAAGAAAAAAAGAAAAAAAAAAGAAAAAGGAGGTGGAGCTCGAAGGTCAAAGGTTGTTCGGCATGAATTTGCTTCTGGTGACTTTTTAGACCACTTAGAGATACAAACACCCATATTAAAACGGATCAGGTTCCCAATCCTCTCCTTTTCCTATTTACAATTTTATGCTCTTAAATAATTTTTAATTTTTAAGGCATTTAAAAATAATTTTAATCGTACGTATTGAAAAAGCGTATATAAATATTCTGACCTATCAATTTTCATGTGATTTGAAAATAGATGGAACATATTCATGTTAAGCATTAAAAACTCAGTAGAGTTTTTATAAACCTTTGTTTATCTTTTTTTTTTTTTCCTAATTTTGAACGATTAGGATATTTTCAGATCTCATAAAAATTGATACGCCCGTGTATTTCTGTGAGTTTTTTTCGATGCGTTCAATCAAAATTATTTTCAAATGTCCTAAAACCGATTAAGAGACGATAATCGGAGGGAGAGGTTAAGGGGAGACAGGTCAAGTTCCGGCTCCCTTCTCTCCCTTGAAACCCAAAGCGTATCCTTCACCAGTTCCCCTAATTTATGACTTTGGCTTTGGTTTGTACCATATTCGATACTTGTGACCCCTCAAGCTATTGAAAATTCTCATCAGCCCAGTCTCACACTTTCCTTTATTTTGTGCTCTTCTATGATTGTAAGGCCTAACCAACTCCTTTTCTTCTCTCTCCTTTTTCTTTTTCCCCTTTGGCTAATCACGACCCACTAATTTCACAAAAACTTGCAGCCACCGACCCTAGAAAAGGACCAGTGGAGCCTGCCCCCACCACTCGAGCCAAAGAGTGGACTTCGTTTTCTTCCGTGATTACTCCGAGTTTTAAATATATATATATATATATATATATTTGAGTGCAGCGTGTTAGGTTCTTGAAAGCAAATTAATTAATGGAGCGAGTCCTTTTTTGGAGATTTAGAGTGAGCAAATATTGAGGATTAAAGAATATCAGGAGGGTCGGTTAATGTAAGCCTACAGTTGACGCACATTCTGTCACTACTGGCGAATCCCCTCCCAGAGGGTCCTTCAGCACCTTCTTATAAAATTTTAAGCCAGTTGGAATAATTTGATCACCCTTACAAAGTACATACAATTACATAACATCTCAATTTTCATCTAGAATGTCAAATCTACTAGCCTATAGTGGAATTTTTAATTATTTTTTAGTAGTAAAAAAATACTAGTAGTACATAAAATTTATATGCCTATATATATATATATCTTGTTTTTCCATATGATTAAAATTATTTAAAAGCATTTTAAGGTTTTTATTAAGTGGATTAGAGGGCCCTCGAATACTCCCATGTAGCCTTATAATTTGGTAACCCTTGCGCCCTTATTGTGCTTAATACCACAAGACATTTTATTTTTCGGAAATAAAAAAGAGAAGTAGAAAAAAAATAAAAAATAAAAAGAAAGAAAAAGGCTATTATTACCCATTATGTTATTGACCCATAGAATCATATTTTTATTCCCAAATTTAGACGAGGATGTTATTGCTCATTCATCTACCAGCACTCAACTCCTTGACCTTTGCACACAGAAAAATAAGTAAATATATCTTTGCGTGAAGATTGCATCAGCTATTGCACATAATTCACTCGAGACTCCATTGCAGGGCACCACTTTAAGCCCACTAACCAACACATGTTGAGTTGGGTCCTAACACAGATTGCCTAACCCAAGGATCCCTACGCTTTAGTCCCGAGCCTAAGGGATGTAGGAGATGGTTCAATGCACCACAAAGGCTACAAAAAGCAACGAACAATAGGAAGGCCAATCCTAAGGCCTTGTTTAGTTAAAAATACATGAAAAAGGAACATTTTCAGTTCCCCAATATTCAATCGTTAGACTTAACTTTTAGTCTAACCACCTGCGCGGGAGCCCTGGAAAGGACATGCAGCGACTAATCAACTACGTCGCGAAAACGTGGCCTGAAAGAGTTCGGAACCGTTGTTTTCCCAATCTTCGGTTTGAACTCGCAACTCACAGTTAACAATTCTCACACTTTTGGTGACTTGTGACTATAAGCCCATCCTGGTGGGCCTCTCTACTATTCCCACTGAAAGTGCAATCAATCATCGCCTATAGGAGAGTTGGGAACGACATAGGAATGATGATATCAAGAACCAAAGGCACTTTCACAACTTAATGGGCATGGACATGCAATCTACATATTATAACATGCAATTGGGTCTGTAGAATAGTTTTTCAGTTATACTACAGCTAGGACAGGGCAAGGCTACATACTCGTACTAGTAGCTCAATGGTACATGCACCATCACCAGGGAAAACGGTAATCCTTGACGGTGCCAAGTAATTGGCAGAAAGAAACGAGTCCACCACCATGGACCCTTGTTCCCTGAGTGCTGCGAGGACGGGTTCCACTTATTCTCAGGAAATATCAAATCCGCATCCGCTTTACTTCATTTTTAGGGACACTTGCATCACCCGCATTACCCCCAAGTGAAGCAGCTGCTTGCCTTTCAACCTGCACAATAAGGTTTAGATATGCTTGTCCAATCCACTTCATAGGATCTAAAAAGCAGCAACAGAGTTAAGTATTTACAACTTCAGAAACGAATGTATGCATGCAAGACCCATATAACTACTCTGATCTGCCCATGCCATCCGTGTATGTGATGTGTTTGTTTATTTCGAATTAACAAAAGAAGAGAGGATTGTCCCACATCGCGCCAGTGTGGAAGTAGTTTATAGAGCACAAGGCTCCACCTCTTCTCCAAGAGCAAGGCCCGTATAATGCGTCAATATGGGTTATCTTTATGTCCTTATAACTACTCTGATCTGCCCATGCCGTGTGGGCATGCGTGCACGAGTTTCTGTGTTTCAAATCAGCAACAAAAAAAGGTCCCAATTTCTATTTTAGTTAAATAACTTACAGTTTCACCAGGGACAATTGCATATCTTTGTAACGGAGATATCGAGCTTTTCCCTGCTAAAGATAACCAAGAATGACCAAGTGTTCAAAATTCAAAAAGCAATGGAGAAAATAAACCGTCATGTACAATAGTACAAGCTAAAACACTAAAACGAGTAGGAAGCCTGCAGCACCTTGCGACAAATTGGTGTTCGAGGATTCTATCTGTTGTTGGCGAGACCCATCCATGCTTAAAGCTTCTATAATCTCTGGAAGGTTCCTACAGTTCCCAAAACAAAGACCATGCCAAGACAGAAGTCAGAACAAATTTTAGCCTTTGTAAGAGATGTTGAATATATTGTGATAAAATATACTAGGAAGCACTAATAAGATCTGTATTGAGATTTACTGGTCAAAAGTTGTAATTTTTACATTTCTCACCAGTTAATGCAAATAAAGAAAGGGCTTGGCTTGGTGATTTTAGAAAAAAAAAAAGAAAGGCCTCGGTGAATCTACCGTGACATAATAGATAAGTTATTTACTGTGTTTTTGAAGTCCAATTTTCAAATTTAAACCTTATAGATTCCATGAACATAAAAAAAAAATAGGATGCAATGCTAATATTCATACAATTTCATTATGTATAAATCTATATATTCAAAACAAACCGGTTTAGATCTCCTCTTGGTTGTTCGTAATAGAAATGAATGCTGAACCCGATACATGATGAAATTGTAAGAAAATTGGCATGTCATGTTGTTTTCCCATGATCATTCCATCAATAAGGTTCAAATTTAAAAAATAGACATCAAAAAGTTATTTTAGTACTTTTCCCATAATAAAAAAACTCGTAGAAACAATATCTTCTATTTCTGCCCATTACGTGACTTGACAGTCACAAATGCCATCTATGTGTTTCTGCTGCTAAGCTTTAAAAAATGCATTATCAGATTTAAGGTGACATTCGTTCATTTTAATTGGTTACAACTGATGAAGGATGTGGGAAATGTTATTACTGGTCAAATGTCTACTCGTTCATGGGACTTGGAAAAAGGAAATGGCATTCCAGTTTGAACAATCCCACGACATGGAAAACCAAATATTCTTACCTGTCAATGGACACCCCATGCCCGAGTTGTCCACTCGTACCTCTTCCCCAAGAAAATAGATTCTGCCTCTCAGTAAGAGCAAGTGTATGCCTCCATCCACATGATATCTGAACGACCTTCTGCAAAAGCAATGCAAATAAATCTTAAAAATCACGAAGGAAAACATATTCAATTAGAACTCTGAGCAAACTGCAGGAAGAAGAATAACTCTGCCAAAATTACTCAGTAATATACGTTGAGAAGTTTCAGTAGCTATGGCAACAAGAATATACCTGCTCATGTGGAAATTTGACTTGAATTGGAGAACAATGATCAACATTATCACCAACTCCAATCTGCCCAAACTGTACAAGGAAAAGGTGGTTTAATAATAACCAAAAGGGGAAGCTCATCATTGGAGAAGTACAAACACATTAACTTTAGAGAAGAATACAAGTTGGAACCTGAACAATTTAGGAACTAGGAAAAAAATAATGTAGCAACAAACTTGTCCAGACAATCCCACTTCTCCTCTATAAAGGAAATTGAATCCCATGGCTACTGGAAAAATCCAATCCCAATGTTCCATATTAGCACCTATATGAGAAGCCTCTTCACCCTCTGTAATCTTATTCATCACATTTTGAGCACAACTTCCAATGAAGAAAAAAGATCAGAACATCAGGCAAAAGCCTACCAATAATTAAAGGAAAACTATTCTCCAACTTGCTAATGACTTATTCCAAATAAGTATAAATTTTTTTAAATATTTCTTATTTGTTATCTACACATAGTGGCAGGCTCAGAGACCTTTAAGTGCATGCCTCCGTATATTAACTGCACATCTCCATTGTTAAGCATGTCTTGAATTTTTTGGTTTGACTTGTCCGACCAGGGAAATTTGGTGCGACCCGATTTGGAGAAAAAAATGGGATCTTGTTCGCTTGTTGCGGTTTGGGTTTGGATCCTTTTTCGCGAGTCCACTAGGGTTTTTCGTTTTGTGTATTATTTCCGACTTCGCTAGGGTTTTTTTTTTTTTTCCTTGCGGTGTAGTTTTTCCGATACAAGATAGAGGAGCGAGTTCTTTGGAGGGTTTTGTGTGTTGTCGATCAATTCTATCAATCTTGAATTCTTATAACTCTCTTTGTGATAGTGAAATTTCTTCTCCCTCGCCCATAGATGTAGATCACATTGATCGAACCACATAAATCTTGTGTTCTCTATTTTGGTTTGTTCTTTGTTCTATTTGGATTGCTATTTATTTCCGCTGTTTGTCACAACATCCATCTACTTGCACGACGTGTTTTTCAGGTGGCGAGGCATTTTCTTCTTCATCGTTCGGTTGCTTTCCAGCAATCTCCTTTATTGGATTTGGGCTGCAGTAAAAGGTAAGTATGCATGGGAATTTTTGCTGTTTTATGGGGCACTTGGTTGGAGAGAGATCAGGTGGCTACAGGCCATTTTTCTTAGCCGACAGCTTCCATGGAAGAAGGTAACCTTTCTTGCATCTGTTTTTGAGTATTTTTTGTAAACATCCGTTCCTTTTCTTTGATCTTTTTTTTGTACTGAGTATGATTCCTTGCCCTGCACCCTGTTTTAATCTCTATTTTCAATAAAACAGTTTGTTTATTAAAAAAAAAAAAGAATAAAGTTTCTGGAGAAAAGGTGGCCAACATGCAGTTTCACAACAAGTTGCGGTGCAATAGTATGACTTTACGAACCATCAATAAACCACCCACAGACTGGAAATAAAACCACACTATCGCAAACAACAGCCAAAATCATGCTATTTCCACGAAAGACCTGGAAACATTATTCTATTTCTATTCTTGGCACACACCTAAGTCTGTTTTGGATATGGCATGGCAGGCAGCGTAACTTAAGTCTATTGGACTTTATGATCTTCCTAGGTGTTGCATCCCTTCCCTCCCCCCACCAATTTTTTGGTTTTCCCACTTTTCTTACAATGCCTAATGCTTAATAATATTGAAGTCCACTTCCCAGACAATATCATTTAGATGACTTTATGAATCTGCATCTTCATTTCTCAATAGTCCCACCTACATGTAGGACTTAATATAATTTTGCAAAAAAAGAAAAAAAAGAAAAAAAAGGAGTTCCCTTGCATATTAGTTAGCTACGATATGATGCAAAATCAGTTCAAACTAATAAGTTAAGATGCTCTTTTGTACCTTATTCCATCCCCATCCATATAGCTGTCCATCTGCTGCGATAGCCATGGTGTGCCTCCAACCACCAGATATCTTAAGAAAGCATCAAAGGCAGTAAGAACCGAAAATATCAATACAAATGCCACAATGCAAAGTATAAAAGATAATATGTAGAGATTTGGGGGGGAGAAAAAGGAAGGAAATTAGTAAATTAAAATTTCTCTATTCATATTCATCCCTGAAGAGAAAAAATGTGAAGGCTACAAGATCCAAGACCAATTATAGAGGGCCATTGAGAAATACAAGACTATGAACCAGTAAATAATTGTCCTTTACACAGCAGGTCGGGCTATAATCAGTAACTCATCAGTCATGTCAGTACTCCCTGCATAAAGTGTTAAAAGTTTTCCTTCTCACAGCAAGCAAACTGAAGCTAGCCTCTGCGCGATAAGGTATACAGCTCCCTTTATCCAATGCCTAATTTTCTGTACTGGTCTAAAAGTGGCAATTGGCATGTTGGGTGGGTTGCAGGTGGCCAAACACGGGGGTAATAAGCCAAGACAGACAGGTCAAAGTGGGCCAAACTTATTTATGGGGATCAACAAATAGTCTTCTGCTTGAAAAAGAAGAAGGACTACAACTCTCCAAACGTCGAGAGTAATGGGCACAACTAACATGTCTGAGTACCTTAACAGAGACATATATACCATGATTATGTCAACGCGTGTTTCAAAGAGTTTTTATACAGGGCAATTCTCCCTCAATGGTGATAAAAAGATGAGTGCAACGAAGGCACGTTATGATACCAATCATAAACTTATAGTATATCTTTGATAAGTAACAAAAGTCTATCAGAGTCCTACAACACACATCATTTGCAAAGGAAGATCTATTGCTTTGCAAGAGCAAACACAGGACCAAAGTTTAGTGTGCAAACCAGGAAACAGGAAACCGTTGGATCATCTGTATTTCGTCGCAGATGACTAAAGTATCATAGAAATGAACGCAATCCTCACCAACCAGACAAAGTAATTGCCTAAGCACAAGATTCTGGCCTTAGCCCCAAGAGATAAAACTCTTATCACAAAAGGGTGGGAATTCAGCTATCCCTTGGCCCCACCAGGGGGAAAAGTTTTAGCTGCATATTAAAAGGATAAGAAACCTTCCGTGTTTAATTAACCTTTCTGTTCAATCCTAAATTTTATGGTACACAAAATCAGCATCATAGGAGTTAGTTCTTAAAATTACAAATAAATTTTGTCTGACAATTGTGAAGAATACTGCATGGGGGCTGCCATAAACATGAAAATATAGTGAAAAGATTTGAATTTTCTTAATTTCTCAACAAAGTACTACAACCTCATCAACAAAGGAAAGACGGAGCTCACATGAGTTATAAAATGTTCATGCAAGGCTTCCAGCCTTTGAGGAGTGAGACAGTCTTTGAAGTTTCCATGCCCTAGCTGACCATATTTGCTCCAACCAAAAGTGTATAAACCACCAGTGGACGAGACAGATATTGTATGCCGCCAACCACATGCAACTTGAATCATCTTTTCACCCTGCATTTTCAAAATCACACTACATGAAGACAAACAAGAAGCTATGGCACAGATCAAAGAAATAAACAGATAGCATCTAATATAGTTATCTCGCACAGCAAACCTGAACCTATTTTTTTCCAGGAATAAGGATTTTCTTCCCATGTACCATATCAAGCACAAGAAATACATTTTCCCCATTGTGGAGAGCACATCCGTGATTTGGAATACATACACAATATAAGTAACAGTATTAATACAAATGACCTTGATAGTAAGTATATTAACAACAACAACAATAATATTCATAGTCACACTAACTGTGAAAGCAGCAGAAAATCATAAACTAAGCAAACTCATGTAAACTTTATCAGACCTAGTTTAAATTAATCTGAAACCCAAAGACTTTCAAAATATAAGCCCATTTTCTTTCAAGGGTTAAACAGTAATGAAATTTGTTCAGATGAGGGCACTATTTGAATTAGATGTGCATCTGATCCATATGAGACAGACATATTGCGTGAGAGTCATAGCATAAACTAACAAGGTATAATTTGAAAATTTAATACAACTCTGGATGCCTAGAGCTTTCTCCCGTGCCTCTGCTAAAAAGCAGGCATAAAAATGTCAGCCAGCTTAGGTCTACCTACAAGTAGCTTTAAGGAAGTTCATTCAGCTTTGTAGCAGCAGACAATAAAGCAACCGAAATAGCCACTGACATGCATGCAGCAGCACTCAGGCAAACATTACCTAAGTACAAGCTACTACTACTACTAATAATTTTGATTGCCACCGATCTAAGTTTGCATAAGAGGTTATTCATCTATTTAAATATCGAGTAGCACATCAAAAATAGCTCGATCAGAAACAACATATTTATTACCAACAAAACGGTCCTGCCTTGAATCCTATAATGAGTGTTTTCTAATCATGTAAAAAATCCACATATGAAGTATTAAAAATTATATATTAAAAAGTCTTACATGATATTAGGTTATCCCCCTTTCTTTATTTCAAAGTCCACGCACAAACACACACACACGTCTCAGGAATCAGGATACGCCTTGGATGATGGCTAATTTATGAGGAAAGATCTAAATTCAAGAAGAAATCCAAATTTGAGAACGTACATCAACTAGAGTAACCTTATGAGGAACTAATCGATCATCTCTGTCGCCCAAGCCTAAGTTCCCATATCGTCCCCAGCCCCAGCCATAGAGTTCACCACTTTCTGTTACAGCAGCAGTATGTTCAGCACCAGCAGCAACCATTTTGACAGAGACTCCCTACAAATAGCACAAATGAATCTCTGGTATTGGAAAAAATGCTAGATGTCTCAAATGAATAGTTGCTTCATTCGAGAATATGGTAAATATGCAATCAACATATCACTTCTCCGCCTTGAAAAATTATAGGATAAATCTGTATATGCTGCTCTTTTTTTATTTCACTATGATGACAGTGGGTTTAATTCAGCATGCATAAGTAACCCTAGTAAATAAATATATCATGGTAATAATTGAGATCCTTACCACAACTCTCGTTAGATCATCTACCATGAAAGAAAACAGTATACATAAACTTGTTCACAGGACATGTAATCGACACTAATGTGCACCTTAAAAACAAGTACCTATTTGGCTGCAAGAAGAGGTGCAGAGAAATGCCGGTATATAAACATTTCAAAGACATTGAAACTACAGCTGGGTTTATCCAACTCCAAGACCAAGAGATCCTGAACATTTCGCCAGCATAAAAAAAATAAAAAAAATACAGGCATAAACCACTTACACAAAAGTCTCCTGAAACGGATCCCCACTACAGTACCTGGAAGGCTTGAACTTTTTGTGGAACTAGAGAATCCTCAGTGCTACCGAGACCAAGTTGACCATTTTGATTTCTTCCCCAACTTCAATAAGACGAAAGCATAAAAGGAGAACCTTATGGTCAGTAAGTCATGCCTCTAATGAATTCAAGGCTAACAAAATTGAAAGTATTCTTGTGACAAAATTTGTGTTATCTATTCATTTTAAAGACAATGGCACAATAAAAATTTGATTGTATGAGGTTGCCATCACAAATCAACTAATTACAGTAACCCCAAAATTTAAACAAAATGTTCTGTTTTGGGAAATGTAATGGAAGATGAGTTATCTAAAGTTTTTTATCTAGTATTGCTTAGCCAGAAACGCATTAATGAGTTCTAATTAACACTAAATAAATATATGAAGCATGCGGTCACGGCCGCTATCGCGTAAGGGGGGCAGGTGTAATGGGGGTAACATAACAAGAGGCGGGCGTAATAGATGTGGAATTATTAGCACGGTGAACAACTCTTTTTCTTCTTCTTTTTTGATTTTAAATTTACAAACCTACTATATATGTTTTTTAGACTATTTTGAGCCACCCTATCCATCTAAAAAGCATTACTCAATAGGATAATTAGATTTTATCATGGGGTAATTACGCTGTTAATCAGAAAAATCTACATATCTCAATTTCAACCACTAAAACTATAAATAGTTGCGTAAATATTAAAAAGATAGAAAGTTGTAAAGGTAATCTTGAATTTTTTTTTTACTAAAAAACTTGTCAGTTGAAAGTTGAAAGTTCCAGACTATCTCCCACGGATGGTAATGTTTAAATTTGAAAGTTTGGTATTCTTGAAGATCTTTTTAAAGTTCTGTTACAATCTTGAAATTGATTAGGACCAATATATTGGCTTTCAACGGTATCAAGGCACTGTGATACCGTTAAATAACGACCGTTATGGCCGTTACGATCCATCATTTGAAACCATGATATAAAGGAAAAGAACAGAATGCTGTGTCATATCAATGATGAGGTTCATCTAACACAAAACAAAAATTAAGGTGTAAGCAGCAATGAATAAAATTTTGCGAAACATTTAGCAGTACTCCAATCATTCTTTCCCAGGGTCTACCAATAAGAGTTGCTCCACAACAGGTCATTAATATTTTAAATTAAGCCCTTCTACAATTCTTTTCTCTCAATTTTAGTGTTGAATGCTACTTACTGTTCTCAAATTTCAATTAATTTCAACATAAAAGAATTTCTTCTAATAAACGAAGAGTTCAACAAAACATAGGGACAACCAAACAGTGGCTGTCCAACAAGCAATTTGGTCAATAACAATACCTTGCTAGTAATCCGATCCCAACCTTGAGAAAAGATTAAACAAAGAAAAATGAAACCTTAACACGTGTCCTTCCATTGTGACTACCAAACAGTGGCTATCCCCACAAGCAATTTGCTTGATCCTTGAACCCAGTAATGCTTTGATCGGCTGCGGAGTAAACACATCACTAGAATTGCCATGGCCTAGCCTTCCAAAATCACCCCTGGAAAATACGTAAAATTACCAAAAGTTTACAAGTGATATAAGACTCCAACAAAACTAACAATAGTAAAATTCACGAATTGGAAAATAAGCATGATTACAACCTTAAATAGATGGGTATCAAATTTCTCAAAGCTCTATACAAAATCAAGCAAACAGAACATTTTATCTCTTATAACCTTGTAAATAGCTTATTTAACTCCCTAAGAATGCACAGCACAGAACCTTCAGATGGATGCAAACAAGCAATCATTTTATGCCATTTAAACCAGAGAAATACTACGGATATGATGTTCTACTGCACACCAGTGCCATGTCACAAAAATGAAGAACATATGCAAATGATGCATGGTACAGCATGAGAAAAGGACGATGGTGGGAAGAAGAATAGTATGGAGCGATGTCACATTGAT
Organism: Santalum album; assembly: GCA_034195605.1. Classification (NCBI taxonomy): domain Eukaryota; kingdom Viridiplantae; phylum Streptophyta; class Magnoliopsida; order Santalales; family Santalaceae; genus Santalum; species Santalum album. The sequence continues at coordinate 256,359 of JAXCHL010000039.1, forward strand.
GATTATATCATCTACATTTTAAAAAGACTTTTAAGTATATTTCTTGATGCTTTAACTTATGCACCAGTATATTTTTTTTCCCTTAAATGTTTTGACAGAACGCTGCAAGAGATTACATATGAAAGACCCCTCTCTTGGTAGTTTACTAACAGATTTAAATCAATGAGATAAATTCCTTTTATTTTCATAAAGGGACACACAATCTCCAAACCCTAGTTTTCCAAATTTTGAAATGAATGGGAAAGTACAAGGATACAGAAAAATAAGATTAAGTACATAATTATGCATAGTTTTTTAGAGAAAAAATTATTGAGGAGGCTGCAAAAGCAGTCTCTCCAAATGTTCGCATAGTGTACTGGCAATATTTAAAGACTAATTTGTTTGTTCTTGCACTTCTTTTGGGCTATTTGGGGTTGGTTGGGTTGGGTTCGCCCCAGATCAGTGGGGGTGCTCTTGACACATGATTTTGGGATTTGATAATGCGAAGAACAAGGCTCTGTGGGCTCTGTGGTTTGCTGCTATGTCTGCCATCATTTGGCGCATTCGACTTGAAAGGATAGCTAGAGTATTTGTGGAAGAAGTGTGAATCGGGGCCAGCTTTGGGACCTGGCTGTTTGGGGTTTCTTCACATGGGTTTCTCTTAGCATATTATGAGATATTAAATCAGCTTTATTGATGTAATTTATGGAGTTATATAGCTGTTGCATTTCCTTTTGAAGGACTTCTCATCCTCCATCCCTCATCCGTTCTCTTCTTTCTATTTAATACAATTCTTCATTTTAAAAAGAAAAAAATCCAAGGGTCCAAATATCTTGTAATATCAAATAAATGTACCACCAAATTGTTTCAATTAAATCAACTAACATAAACATCTATAAACCTGCATCAGGCAAAAACCAAGTTGAGCTTATAAATTCACAAACTATGTACTAGAATGGAAGGACTGCACCCATCATGTTAACTAGTTTACTGTTAACCCTGAAGAAAATTATTACAATAAAAGAAAGGAACGCACCATCCCCAACTATACGCCTGCATCCGTGATGCAGAATATGCAGTTGTATGGTCAGCTCCACAACAAAGGGATACTATATCCTGGTCATCCAATGCACTCAAACGCGTTGGAGAAAGCCGGTCTTCAGCATCTCCATGGCCCAACTGCCCATCCTCTCCTCGCCCCCAGGAGCAAACAACATTTTCAGCTGCACATGTGTTATTTAATAGTTAAATATGCAAAAAATTCAACATCACACACGAAAAGCTCCCTAAGAGGGGGGTTTTTTAACCCTAAGAACCAAAGGACCACTAACACGTGCTCATTTCCAGCTGCAAAACATTGACCACATAACATTCATTGCTTTCATACAAGTTGATGCAGGTCCAGAGATGACGCTCAGGAAGCTAGAGCTGATATCAAATAATGGAGTCTTACGCTTATTTGTATAAAGAGAAGTCGCAAGTATACCAAAAACAGATCAATGAAAAATCTAACAATAATGATAATGCAACATGATTTTAGAAAAATTCGCATGCATCAAATTCAGTCATCAAACTCTCTAGATGAGATTAGAAACTAGAAAGTGAAGTCCTCACATTATTTTCTACTGTGCATGGCTAAGTAATGAACAATCAACATAAATAAAGCCAAATTGACACATCAATCTTCCTACCCAATGCAGCTTGGAAATTTGTCAAATTCAGCAACTTACAAATATAATGAGACATCTTGATCAGGACTTCACTTGTTTAAAATCTGCCAGAACTCTCTTGCTTTTCTGAAAGAAATGGGCTCTCTAACCCTACCTCTCCGTAGCAGCAAAAGTACGACAGTTCTAGCAACCCTAGAATCTCAAAAGGCGCTAGTTTCATAGTTGACAAAACTCCTACTAAAAACGAAAAGAACTCACAACCAACCTTTTGGCTCGATCAACGAAAGCAATAAAACGTACTCCCACAATGGGAATCACCAGTTAGGTTAAATCAAAGATCCCTTCAAATTCAACATTTTTTCCAACTTCAATGAGAGAGATAGAGTGATTATAGGGAGAGAGCTTACAGAGAAGTGCGACGGAGTGACTAGCACCAGCAGATACAAGAAGAACACGGCGAATCGGCCCAGTGACGTCACTGATCACTCCCCCCTCTCCCTCCCCCTCCATGCCACTTCCTGCGTCACTTTCTCGTTCCAGAGCTTCTCAGTGGGATCTACTGCGAAACCCTAGATGGAGGGAGAGAGAAATAGAGAAAGGGGGGAAAACAATGACGGGTTCAGCGATTCTTCTTAGGAATTTATAGCGATGGAGATCAGTCATGTGCATGTATGGGTGTCCTTTCTCCCTTTCTCCCTCCTCGTAGAGAGAGAGAGAGAAGAACAGAGAGCGAGAGAGAGAGACGGCATTGATTGCGGACGGACCCCCCGCTTCCATCCGAGCTCTCTCTCTCTCTCTCTCTCGAACAATTTATACTGTGCGTTTGTTGACCCCAACCTAGCTATGTGGCGGGACTAATTATTACCGTTGGTGTCCGTGACACGTGGCGTCACGTTCCAGCTCTTTTTGTCCTTTTTGCAAAATCATTTCAAATGTAATAAAAGTTACCTGAGGTAGATTGTCGGCGAAAATTTTCTTTTCGAGAAAAATTGTAAAAGACCTTGTGGCACGGGACATTGTTTAAAACATCCCTATAATTTAAATTTTATTTATTACATATTTTATACTTTTATTTTATTTTTAATAGATAATTTTTATCTGTTTTCATATAATTTCATTCGGTAGGGGATAAATAGGAAGCTATTGAATTTTCATATTTTTATTTTAAATATAAATTATTAAAAGTAATATTAAAAATTCAAAAAATACTTTGAAAAATAAAAAATTAAGAAAATATAAATAATAAAATAAGAAACACGAGGCTTTCTTCTTCGAAGGTACGTATGTATGTGTATATATAATAATGTAATTAGAGTTTTATTTTAAAAAGGGGCACTAAAATTTCGTGTCTTCCTTCTAAATTTCTAATTAAGGCATAAATGTTAAGATTCATGACGATTGAAAATATAAGTTAGAATTTTCTTATTTTATTATTTATATTTCTTGATTTTTCTCATTTTAAAACTATAATTATTATTATTATTAATTTATATGTGAAATTATGATATAAAAATTTAATAACTTTCTATGTGTTCCTTTACTTAATAAAATTGGATGAAAAATGAGTGGAGGGAATCTATTAAAAACAACATAAAAGTATAAGGGTGTAATAAGTAAAATCTAAATCCATAAAAAAATCTTTTTAAAAATAACCAAAATGTCTTTTTAGAATTTTTTCCTCGTCATCCTTGTACATGGGCCTGCTGTTGTGAATGTACCAGACACGAGATGACGAATGACTCACTTATGTTGAATGTTCGAACTTCAACCACATTGATAGAATGGATATGATATTAAATCAATTCCATTAAGTATTGGATTATTACTTATGTCGAAAATAATTAAGAGATTTAAATTATGTTAACTATTCTAAATATTTAAACTTCATGGTTTATATATAAAGAAATTATAGTGAAAATTCCATATGATTGAAATTTACATGATGAATTCAAAACGATGTTGTTTTGCAATGACATAATAGGTAAGTTACCTACTGTGCTACGGTACAAATGTTGGCGATGATAGAACAGGTAAGTCAACTACAGTATTACACGACAGACATTTTTTCTTATAACTGTTTGTACTTTTTAAAATAAAATTGAAGAGAATTATTTGCGATTGTTATGGACTACATATTCATAAGATTTTATAATTTTTGAAGATATAGGATACAGTTAAAAAAAAATCAATTTGAAAAATTAGTAGTTCTAATAAAACTAAATCGAGTTAGGAAGAGCTGAGAAGTTAATTTTTTTTTAAAATAGTTTTTAAAAATGTTTTATTTCAGCTTTTGCAGATTTTATTGAAATTCAGCAAATGCTCACTCTTCTGAGAGAAAATGTTTATTCGGTTAAAAAAATTGAAAATTTAAGCTCCCTAAACTTATCCTTACAATCTCCATTTCTAGCTTACGCTACTCATTTTATAAGCACGATGCTCGAAGAAAACTTATAAAAGAAATGTGAAAGGCATTTAAGGATCCATTTTCAATTATTCAAGGCTCTGTCATGCCTTTATGACGTGGATCAGTGATAAAGTGAAAATCTCTGTAATTATAAATTCATAAACAATGATTCAACTACCCTTGACCGGATGCGTTGCTTACGGTTCCAGGCCCCCAGCTCATTTTTATGAGTTTGATATTTTTAAAAATTTTTATAGTTATTTTAGTATATTTTTTTATAATTTAAATTTTTTGAAATTTTATGAGCATTTTGTACCACCAATAGTATTAGAGCCATTTAGATTATTTTTAATTTAAATATTTTGAAAATTCTTTAGACATTTTGAAATATAACTCAGTCCTGAGAGAGATTTTAAGCTTTTAAGAGTACTGCACTCATTTTGAACTTTTTTACTTTTCAAGTTTTTTTGTGGATTTTTTTGCTTCCAATGGTATTTTAGGGTATTTTACATTTTAAGAATTCATAAAGCATTATAAACTTGTATAGGAATAATTTAAGAAAATTACAAATAAATTAAGAATTTATAATTTGAACAGGGACAATTTAGGAAAATAAAAGAGCAATTAGTCCAATTAATGTAACTGACGCTTTATAGCCGTAAGATCATGTTTGATTTTTGGGTCACCCTCATTGATTAACCATAAAATTTTAATAAAAAGGAGCATGCATTCAACCATGTCTAAATTACCGTCATTTTATTAAAAAAATTTATCACGTATTAATAATTTTTAATGAAATTATATTATTTTCCATGCATCCAAGCGCATACTATCATTCTTATTCATAAAATAGGCAAACAGCAATAATTGACGGTGCCGTGGCTTTTACTCATGAAAGCTCAGTTGCGGACGGCATTACGCCGAACCCCGGTTTGAGCTGACATGTTGTTGGCCGATACATTAATCACATGGCCGAACGACTTCATGCATTGTCTTTCTGACTCGTCACCATCGACATGACTGAGGTTTTAAGGCCACGTTTGGCTCATTCATGCAACCTATTTCTTATCTATTACTTAGGGAGGGAAAAAAAAAAAACATTTGTCGATTAATTTTCGTTTAAATGTTCTAATTTTAACATGGTACACTTTGTATTAACCATAGGTACGCTAATTCTGATTTGTGAATGCACTTAGCTTGGCTCGAGTCAAACACCGTGAAGAAGTGAAGGAGTGTGGACGGTACATCGCAAATTAAAGATTTGGACTCTTTTATACAACTAGATCTTACATCTCCGATCAGAATGAAGGTGTAGCATTGAGGCAATCGCTCCATTAATAGCATCAGTAGTCCCTTTCATGTGTGTGAATACACTTCAAAATGAATGCCTTCAACTAGAAGAGTTATCATTTAGGTTACGTTAGGAAAGTGGAACAGAAGTGGAATAGGAATAGAGTGGGACGGAAATAGGACGGTCATCCCCGCTTTATTTCATTTGTGCATTTGCTTTGCTTAGTGATGGAATTGGATGAAATGAACATGCAAATAGCTTTATAAATATAAAATAACTAAATAAAGGGAAAAACTAATATGCAGCTATTACATATAAGTTAGGTGCAGTTGTGTCTTCTAATGTTTACAAATAAAATATAAAAAATATAAGACCCAAAATGACGTTGTTTTATGATTCTTTTTTTTCCTGTGTGTGTGCTGCATCTAATATAGGTGCAGTATGTGCACCAAAACTAAGCCCATAAATAAATCATAAGAACGTTGCATTAAGGAACTTATGGCACCACGGAAAGGCATAAAAATCACGTGGTGTCATAGCACTGTGGCTTTAATGCTAGAATTGGGAATGAGCATTCTAAGCTTTAGTGCATTAAAAAAAAAGAAAAAAAAATTAGAATGAACATTCTCATTTCCATTCCCTCTGTCTAATTGCATCCTTAATTTCCTGCATCAGTTGTATCTCCATATTCGTACGTGTTGCTCTCATTTATTTTGTTGGATTAGAGAATGAGATGAGATAAAACATAATCGGATTGAATGATGTTTTTAATGTCAGGAAACATGTTTATTTCATTGG
>JAXCHL010000039.1:277500-287500 GCA_034195605.1 Santalum album
TTGGTAATAATAACAGAATGCACAGGTCGTGTTAAAAGCGGTTTGTACACCCATATACATATAGTATATGGGTCCGTTATCTTATTTCCTCTATAGAGGACAAAGAAAATTAAGAAGAAACCCACAAATATCAGAAAAACTAAAATTCTTGTTGACCAAAGAAAATAATTCATGTTAAAGACAAAATCCACTTGGACCAGAAAACCCGTACCTATACTATTAAAAAATAAAAATATATTAAGTACGGGTCGATAAAAAAAAGAAAATTCAAGTGGGATTTTCTGGAACTATTAATAAGCTAGACCCATACTGCGAGTTGTTTCATGCCATAAATAAACTCGAACACTCAAGAAATCGGTTGGACAGGCGGATTCACATCTCTTACAACCAACACAGTCCTCCGTTCGCGGAGCAGAAGCAATTTGCTTAGCTTTACATCCGTCCCAAGGTATCATTTCTAATACATCTGTAGGGCAGGCTCTGACACATTGAGTACACCCTATACATGTATCATAAATCTTTACTGAATGTGACATTGGATTTATAAATTTTTGAACATCATAAATTTTCGATCTAGTAAACTTTTAAATCAATCATATAGTGATATACCAGATGAATCGATGGTTACCGGAATTTTTCGAATCAATCTATTTCGAGATCGACTCATGAGAAAGAGCCAAGATATTTTGCTTTTTTACAAACATGATCAGAAGTTACGTGTCATACATGTTAATTCCTCAATAAATTCGAATTGATTGATACGAGTTTCCTTTCTGTTAGGATAAATTGAAGAGACATGAGACAATAATCAGTCCCAATAGTTACTTCAACGGTTGCAATAGTTATAACATAACAAAAAGGGATAAAATGATACGAAACCACATTTAAGGAGTCTAACCATATTGCGGCTCGTGATCAATCCATAAACGCCGATAAAAAAGTAGGTACTCAAAACAAGTACATATTAAATTAAAGCAGCATTGACCGGCTTCTTATCAAAATTTCGATTCGTTTCAGAATGGAATCGATTCAATTGACTATAATATGACACACAGAACAAAAGAAGATATTGGTAATAGGTCGAATTAAACATTTTTATTTTATTTATTATACACAAAGACTCTTCAAATTGAAGGAATCGGTGTAATAATACAGAAGAGAGTCTGATTTGCATTGCGGGTTCTAAAGATTTATTACTGACAAGCCACAGCAATTGCATCATCTCTTAAAGTTCAAACAACTAAAAAAATGATAGAAATGAGTTCGAATGGAAGAAAAAATCTGTTACTAAGTAAAACCCAATTTATTGCTTATTACTTATAAAATCTTTCTTTATAACCCGGTTTGGTTTTGTAATACAAATAATCCTATACCAGGATGTATCTAGAAAAGTAGTAATTAGTGAAACAAAAAGATACTTGTAAAAACGAGCGAAGTAACTCCATCCCATCTCCAATATAATTAAGGCTAGACAAAGAAGAACGAATCTCCATGAAAAGGAAGACAAAAATGAATTCTAAACTGAGACTCTTCCGAGATTCCCGAATATAAAACCCGATCCCAAAAAGACTATCATGAGTTTCTTTTTTAGCTGGTACAATCATAGGCTTTTCCCGGATTCCTCCTTCCATGAATTAATGAAAAAAGAGAAGTTCATCAAAATGTAAGATTTAATAAATCAAATAATCCAAAATGACTCTTAAAATTAACGAGTTTTTGGCTCCCGAATATTTAACTGACCAATTAATTCTTTATACCGTACTCGATTTTTTTTTGACAAATAAGCCATCAGCCGTTGACGTTTTCCCAAAATTTTCAGTAGACTTCTCTGAGATAAATAGTCTTTTTTGTGTAATTCCAAATGTGAAGTAAGTCTCCGTATCTTATCGGTAAAACCGAATACTTGAAATTCAACCGATCCCCTGTTTTCTTCTTTTTCTTTTTTCGAAATAACTGAGCTAAATAAATTTTTTACCATAACAAGAATTCTTTTTCTCCTTCCGCCCCTTTTTCTTTTTTTTTTAAACAAATCTGAATTTGATCAATCATTAATAATGCCAATTAGTTTGTCCGGTTTTCACAATGATCAGAATTCTGCTATGGACCCATAACCCGGTTTTATCAAATAAAACGACTCAATGTAATTTGAATTAAATTTGAATCAAAATAGAAAAAGATGTTACATTATTGTACTCACAAACGAGAATAAATTAGATCTAAAAACGAATCAACAGAATTTTTTTTAGATCTAATTTATTTTATAAAAATGATTATCATGTATCAGAATGGAATGTAAGACAGTGCATGTGTGCGTCTTTTTCTTTTTTATATAATATACCATAGATAGAAAAAGTGTACTGTTAACGAATTTTGACTTGTGGATACATATGTATCCGTAACATACTGAAACGACTGCCATTATTGGTATCAAAGCAATAGCGGTTTACACAAGTTAAATCTTCTAATCGATAATTGGGCCAAAGAAATAACTCGAATTTAATGAATTTATTTCTATCAAAATGTTCCTTTTCATCCAAAAAGTGACCACAGTTTTTTACGTTGCTCCTATTGCAAACTGTTGTATTTCTATTCACATTAGTTCTATTTCTTGAATTGAAATAAATTAGACTTCTAAATTCTCTACGACGTCTAGGTGATGAAATAGTTTCAGGAACAAATAAATCATAATCATTTTCGTTTTTATTTCGAAGTATTTTTGGATGTTTTTCAATAGATTTTTTCATTTTTTTAGCAACATGTCTTTTTTCTTGGTATCTTTGATTAGTTTTGGGCTTACTCTTATGAACCAATGAAATACTTATGGTTTTATACATAATAAACTTTCTATCATTTTTTACAAACAGACGAACTGGTTCGATAATCAATATTCCCTTTTTGATCAATTCTGTAAGAGTTAAGTCTTTCTGAGTCAGCATTATATCCAAACTCATTTCTCCTCTTTGAATAGAGGATAGAGCAATTTCTTTTGGATTTATCAGTCTAAGCAGGAGACAATATATCTTGATATTATTGATCATTTTGTGATTCAAAGGATCATTCCATCTCAATTGAAAAATCAAATACCTTTTCAGGAATAAATCAAGTTCTGCTTCTGTATTACTCTTGTATTGCTTTTTTTTTCTACGTTTTTTCATGTTTGATTTCGCATAATCTTCTTCATCAATATTTTTTTGTTGGTTTGAAAGAATGGATTCAAGATTCTCTTGGTTTTGTACATCTGATCCAAGATTCCCTTGGTCGGTCGACTCTTTTTCTTCTTGATTTTGATTTTCGAATTCAAAAGATTTTTTTTCATTCGATGATCTAAAAATCTTTTTTTTTTGTTTTCCATTGATGTTTTTATTTTCCCTAACATTTTCATCTTCATTAAAATTGAAAAGAAGTAATTTGATTGGCAGAACCCACGGTTTAATCTTATATTTATTGTAAGGTAGGACAAATTCTGGGAAGAACCAAAGTCCTATATTCGATCTTGGACGATTTAGTATTTCTTCATTCATTCCCATCCAATCAAACAAAAAGCTTTTTGTTTGATTGGATGGGTCAATTTCTTGATGAATTTTGATATAAAAAAGACCCTTCTTATTCTTATCAATTTTATCAATTATTTGGTAATTATGAGTTTCACTTTGAATATTTTTATTGTTGTTTGTACTGGCATCAATATCGATCCAGGCCCCAATTTTGGATTTTTTTTTTAGGCAAGGGTCGAGAATGCGACAATCAAAATATTTTCTATTCAAATTTCTCGCCATATCCCTAATACCATCTTCTTCTAAATAATTATTGATAGGACCTAACAGATCGAGTAATTTTTGTTTATGTATGTTGTAATTATCATAAACCCCTTCTTTCTTCCTTTTTACTTGTAATGGCGATCGATAAATATATGAGCCGTTTCTATCTTCGTAATTGATCGATTTATATAATAAAAAATCATACCTGTAGTGTTTTTTAACATTTTCTTTTTGATTTGACAACGAAATTTTTTCATAATCAGTTTGTTTTTTGTAATGAATTAATTGGACTTTCTCATATAAATCCTGTTTGTTTAAATTTTTATTTTGAACGGTACAATGTTGATTGACTCTATTTTTCCATTTTTGTGTTACTAATTGAGACCATCTAATTGGAGATAAATCATATTGATAATGACCCCTTAACAACCAGTTTTTCAATTGCTTCGTTTTAGACTTACAAAGTTTTTTATGTCTTAATTTAGAATCGGAATGAAATATTCCTTGTATTCCAAAATAATCCTTTATTTCATTTTTAAGAAAAAGGGATGTTCTATGATATTGAAGGACATATCTTAACTTATCCAAGTTATTAACTTGGATTTGTGATAATTTATAAAATACATATGTTTGTGACAGGGAGGATAAGTTACAAAAAATATGTGAATTCTTGTTGCTAGTACTAATATTATAAAGTGACTCTTTTAGAGTTGAAATAAAATGAATTGTAGTTTGGTTTGTTTTATTAATTCTTTCTCGATTTGCTTCATTATTGTAAATGTATTTATCAATAATTTTTTTTGTTGATTCAAAAAAAAATGGTGTATTGAGACTGGGATTTTTTATGATATATAAAAAAATATCTCTGCATATCTTTTCACTAAAATATTTTATACAATAATGTAATTTGAGAATTAATCGAGCATTTCTTCTTTTTAATATCTTCCATATATTTTTTGATGATTCCCGTCTTCTTTTAGTATTATAACTTTTTTTGTTAGGACTCATTTTTATATCCGGTGTTAGAAATTCATTTTTCTTGTCTTTTGTAATTATTTCGATTTGATTTATGATTGTGTTTGTTCTATCAGTCAGATCCTGCATTTTCGTTTCTGACAGTGAATACTCTGTCCAATCCATAAATCCATTTTGAATGGATGATTTATGAATAATCCGATTATTGATTATGGAATCTTTTTCTTTTTTAGTTTGACTTGATTCATATATCTCTTTCAACCCAAATAATAAAATTTTATTTACTTTTGAAAGGTTTTTTATTATTCTTTTTAGAAATAAAATCTTTTTGATAACCCATTTTTTTGTTTTTTTTAAGATCTTTAGAAAAAATTTTGTTTTTTCTTTTAAAACTCTTAGAACTAGAAAACACTTTTTTTTCAATTTTCTAATTTTTTTTTCGATTATTTTAAAAATAGGTTCAAAAAAGGAAGGTCGGTTTCGAGGAGAACCAAAAGGAAGTTCCGCTTCCATTCCCCAAACTGTTAAAAAGAAAAAACTATCTTTTTGTCTTTTCTTTGTCATTGTATCTCTATGAGGGGATCGAAATTTAGATTCGTGCCATGGTTTCAAACAGAAAGGAAATAGGATCTTTATTTGAATACCATCTGTTAACCAGTTTTTTGGAAATTCGGTTTCTGATAATTGAACACCATTATAGGTACATTTAACATGCATCTCTCTATTCCATTCCTTTAAATCCTCGGACCACTCGGGAAATTGAAATAATAACATACGACCGATATTTTTAGCTATTATCAATGAAGGTAATATAATATGTTTTCTAAGAATGGATTGGGTTACTAACATGTAGCCTCGTATTACTTGAGCAAATAAAATGGTATCCCAAGCTTCTGCTATTTCTATCCGTACTTTCTCTTGTCTTTTGTCCTCCTCATTTTTCTCCACTTCTTTTTTTTCTTCCTCGGTATAATTCAAAAATTTTGAATTTTTACGCATCTCGTTTCTAAAAATGAATTTAATCCATTTAGAAATCTCAAAAGAAAAAAAGGAGAGTTTAGTTATTCTGTCCAAAAAAAGAGGAGAATGCGTATTTGCTTGAAACAGTTCCCAAATAACAGTTTTACGCCTTTGAGTACGCATGGAACCCTTGATTATCTCTCGACGAAAGTCCGATTGTTGCGAATAACGCATCAAAGCTACCTCGTCTACTTGATCAGGATCATTAGTATCTTTGGTATTAGTATCATGAGTATTGCTATTCTGATGTTCATCAGTAAAAATAACTACACGTATGGTAGGCCACAAATTGGGAGAATTTTCACCTACTCTAAATTTCCAGGGCCATGCGAAAAACGATAATAGATCTCGTCGTTAATAAAGTGAATGGATATAAATAGTTATCATTAATTAACAGGAGGCGAACTTTATATGATAACGAAGAAAGAGGGGAATCCAAATACAGAAGCATACGCTTTAAGTCAACATATATGCATGTCTTCCCATAAAGCACGAAGAGTAATTGATCAAATTCGTGGACGTTCTTACGAAGAAATACTTAAAATACTGGAACTCATGCCTTATCGAGCGTGTTATCCCATTTTTAAATTGGTTTATTCTGCAGCAGCAAATGCTAGTCACAATAAGGGTTTCAACAAGGAAGCTTTAATTCTTAGTAAAGCCGAAGTCCACGAAGGCACTAACGTGAAAAAATTAAAGCCCAGAGCTCGAGGACGTAGTTATCCGATAAAAAAGCCCACTTGCCATATAACTGTTATATTGAAAGATATATCCTTATATGAAGAATATATCATATGGTTAAAAAACCCCGAATGGGTATATCAAAATAAGTATACTGATATGACGTATCATGATATGTATAGTAGCGGAGACGTATGGGACAAAAAATAAATCCACTTGGTTTCAGACTTGGTACAACCCATGAGCATCATTCCCTTTGGTTCGCACAACCAAAAAATTATTCTGAAGGTTTACAAGAAGATCAAAAAATACGAGATTGTATTAAGAATTATATACAAAAAGATAGGAGAATATCTTCTAGTGTCGAAGGAATTGCACATATAAAGATTCAAAAAAGAATCGATCTGATTCAGGTCATAATCTATATGGGATTCCCAAAGTTAGTAATAGAAGGTAGAACGCGAGGAATCGAAGAATTACAAAAGAACGTACAAAAAGAATTGAATTTTGTGAACCGAAAACTCAACATTGGTATTACAAGAATAGCAAAACCTTACGGACACCCCAATATTCTTGCAGAATTTATAGCCGAACAATTAATGAATAGAGTCTCATTTCGAAAAGCAATAAAAAAAGCTATTGAATTAACCGAACAAGCAGATACAAAAGGAATTCAAGTACAAATTGCAGGGCGTATTGACGGAAAAGAAATTGCGCGTGTCGAATGGATCAGAGAAGGTAAAGTTCCCCTCCAAACAATTCGAGCTAAAATTGATTATTGTTCCTATCCAATTCGAACTATCTATGGAGTATTAGGCATCAAAATTTGGATATTTACAGACGAGGAATAATAAGCCCTTAACTTGTCTTTCTGTTCTATTCTATACAACGACGGAAAAAAATAACAAACTCTTTTATTCTTTTCCACTCAATGAAAACAACCATAAGCAATTCTAATTTTAAATTTTATAGGGTGAAATAAAAATTCGATTGACCATTTGATAGAATATAATTGCTATGCTTAGTGTGTGACTCGTTGATTTTTTTAAAGTTAGGATTCAAAAAGATGGACCAAGCCCGTAATATGAACTAATAACCAACCCATCGCTTCGTACTATCTGGATCCAAAAAACCAGTCAAGATATGATATATTGGTCATATCGTTGTAGCAACTGATTTGCATAAACAAAAGAAAAATCAATCAATATGATTCGGAGTTGTGAAGCGAACTATAAAAAAATATAGATAAATGGAAGGTTGAGAGAAAGAAAAAGAACATCCATAACTGATATATGATTCCAACATGTAAGGTCTATGAGTAATCTCATAACATAAAAAGTAATAAAGCATCACTACGGATTCATCCATAATCAGATGAATTCATTCATAGAACAAACAAATCAAGAGCTTCGAGCCAATAAAGACTGAGAAAATTGACTCAAAAACGAATTTCATTAGGAGCTCCGCTGTAGAATTAAGACCTAACCATTAATATTAATCGAGAGGCGATGAGAACGACGGAACCTGTGAATACAGAAAATTCTATTGACAGAGAATTCGAATGATTCATTGGGCAGGATGGCGGAAGGAACTGAGACTCATTCATTTATACTGAGAGGTCGCGCGCTAACCTTACAACTGAAATAGATATTGAAAGAGTAAATATTCGTCCGCGAAAGCTTTCTTTTATTGGATTACTAAATTTTGGACGATCTAATAGGATAAAAGTCGAAACAAAATAAAAAATCCGTTATAACGTTATAAAAAAGGACATTCTAATTCTATGTATTACATTATCTATAACATAGATATGTTTAATTAACTATTCAAACAAGATATAAAAATTCCTACTAGATTAGATAAAATGTCAAAAAATCCCACGATTCAGTATATTATTCATTAAATAATATCGTAATTAACTATTTTTTACTATATTTTCATTCGCGAGGAGCCGGATGAGAAGAAACTCTCATGTCCGATTCTGTAGTAGAGATGGAATTGGGAGAAACAACCATCAACTATAACCCCAAAAAAACCAGATTCCGTAAACAACATAGAGGAAGAATGAAGGGAATATCTTATCGAGGGAATTGCATTTGTTTCGGTAAATATGCTCTTCAGGCACTTGCACCCGCTTGGATCACATCTAGACAAATAGAAGCAGGACGACGAGCAATGGCACGAAATGTACGTCGGGGTGGAAAAATATGGGTACGTATATTTCCAGACAAGCCGGTTACAGTAAAACCTACGGAAACACGTATGGGTTCGGGGAAAGGATCCCCCGAATATTGGGTCGCTGTCATTAAGCCAGGTCGAATACTTTATGAAACGGGCGGAGTAGCAGAAAATATAGCCAGAAAGGCCATTTCAATAGCGGCGTCAAAAATGCCTATACGGACTCAATTCATTATTTCGGGATAGGAATGTAAAACTAATAAAGAGTTCTTGGGGATGAAAAAAGAATCGAAATTTTTTCTGGACAAATAATATTTATTTTTTTCGCCCTTTGCATTGAAAGGAGGTATTAAAAAACGATGATTCAACCTCAGACCCATTTGAATGTAGCGGATAATAGCGGGGCTCGAGAATTGATATGTATTCGCATCATAGGAACTAGTAATCGTCGATATGCTCATATTGGTGACATTGTTGTTGCTGTGATCAAAGAAGCAGTACCTAATATGCCCTTAGAAAGATCAGAAGTTGTCAGAGCTGTAATTGTACGTACTTGTAAAGAACTAAAACGTGAAAACGGTATGATAATACGATATGACGATAATGCTGCAGTTGTCATTGATCAAGAAGGAAATCCAAAGGGAACCCGAGTTTTTGGTGCGATTGCCCGGGAATTGAGACAATTCCAGTTTACTAAAATAGTTTCATTAGCTCCCGAGGTATTATAATTTATAGTCGTAATTTAAATGAAAAGATTCTGTTTCACGCATATACCTTTAGTTAAGAATTCATAAATAAAAAGAAAGAACATGTTGATTATATCCAAATTCGGAGGTACCAATAAATTTAGTTCATCATGGGTAAGGACACTATTGCTGATATAATAACCTCGATACGAAATGCCGACATGAATAAAAAAGGAATGGTTCGAATTGCATCTACTAACATTACCGAAAATATTGTTAAAAAACTTTTACGAGAAGGTTTTATCGAAAACATGAGAAAACATCGGGAAAGCAACAAATATTTTTTGATTTTAACCTTGCGACACAGAAAGAATAGACAAAAACCATATAAAAGAAATATTTTAAATTTAAAACAGATCAGTCGACCCGGTCTACGAGTCTATTCTAACTATCAACGAATTCCTAGAATTTTAGGCGGGATGGGGATAGTAATTCTTTCTACTTCTCGAGGTATAATGACAGACCGAGAAGCTCGATTAGAAGGAATTGGTGGAGAAATTTTGTGTTATATATGGTAATCCTTTCGAATATCCGAATTGGATCCGTAACTTCCTCTTTGTAAAAAAAAAAGAGAACCGGTTGTCTAATATCACTCCTACTCCACGAGTTGATACTTCAAGGGGTTTTACTTGAAATGAAAGA